>CAJHNH020003902.1:458367-478367 GCA_905116865.2 Candidula unifasciata
TATCTGTGGTGGAGTGCTGCAGTGTTGTATCGCTGTATCTGTGGTGTAGTGCTGCAGTGTTGTATCGCTGTATCTGTGGTGGAGTGTTGCTGTGTTGTATCGCAGTATCTGTGGTGTAGTGCTGCAGTGTTGTATCGCAGTATCTGTGGTGGAGTGCTGCAGTGTTGTATCGCAGTATCTGTAGTGGAGTGCTGCAGTGTTGTATCGCAGTATCTGTGGTGGAGTGCTGCAGTGTTGTATCGCTATATCTGTGGTGTAGTGCTGCAGTGTTGTATCGCTGTATCTGTGGTGTAGCGCTGCAGTCTTGTATCGCTGTATCTGTGGTGGAGTGCTGCAGTGTTGTATCGCTGTATCTGTGGTGGAGTGCTGCAGTGTTGTATCGCTATATCTGTGGTGGAGTGCTGCAGTGTTGTATCGCTGTATCTGTGGTGGAGTGCTGCAGTGTTGTATCCCTATATCTGTGGTGTAGTGCTGCAGTGTTGTATCGCTGTATCTGTGGTGGAGTGCTGCAGTGTTGTATCACTGTATCTGTGGTGGAATGCTGCAGTGTTGTATCGCTGTATCTGTGGTGGAGTGCTGCTGTGTTGTATCGCTATATCTGTGGTGGAGTGCTGCAGCGTTGTATCGCTGTATCTGTGGTGGAGTGCTGCTGTGTTGTATCGCTGTATCTGTGGTGGAGTGCTGCTGTGTTGTATCGCTATATCTGTGGTGGAGTGCTGCTGTGTTGTATCGCTATATCTGTGGTGGAGTGCTGCTGTGTTGTATCGCTATATCTGTGGTGGAGTGCTGCAGCGTTGTATCGCTGTATCTGCGGTGTAGTGCTGCAGTGTTGTATCGCTGTACCTAGGTTAATTTCGCGTTCTGTTGCATTGTCAAGTGGAGAGTTAAGAGGTCAGCTGCTACAGAATAAATATGTATATTTCTGGATCAATTATGTGTGTTTCTTCCTGAGATTTGAATCGCCTCTTCTTACTTCATATATATGGACCAGCATCTTTAAAGGGGGGTCGGGGGAGGGGAGGGGGGGGGGAATAGTTCAGTAGTCTCCAACATTTATTATGTGGTGTCTTTTTTGAGAGCATGACAAGACCCTCATCCCCCTCCTCTCCCCCCATTCAAAAATGTGTTTGAAAAGAGGAGGGCTTTAAAATAACGAAAAATTGTTCCAAATTGTTCGCTAGCTACTATATGTGTTACTAATTTTACGAGCTTATTCAAAGAACAGATTGAGTCTTGAGGTTTCAAATTGTTGTATTTTTGACTGTAGTTAAATTCGTATAATCCATACCGACTGGTGTTGGTGGTGATGTCTTGTTAACTTTCAGTTATTAGTTTTGACATAGCTGATCTCCATGCCATGACGTCAGACTGTCCAGCATTTCTAGTCTGCCCCTGCTTCTTTTCCCCTCGAGCTTTCGCATCGTCATTTTGCACACAAGTTGTTTCCCTGCTCGGGACTTGGCAAAGAATGTTGAATGCCTACTTCCGATGTGAGCAATCAGTTCTCTTCAAGAGTCAAGTTTCACTTTGTGAGTCAATTTCTTTCAGGATAGCTCAGTTACTCTAAGAGTGTTCTCATCATTCGTCTATGAAACCACATCTCTGCCCCCTTGGCTAACTTTTCACTAATCAGCCAAGTGTCCATGACTTTCTTTCGTATATCAAGATAGGATTTATATAGCTCTTGAGTATTCTATTTTTAACCTTTTCTGTCAAGAAATGCCGCCTTTGCTTAAGCTGTTCTTCCTTCAACGATTTTAATACATCTTCTCTTTGCTGTTATCAAGGTACCTAGATACTACAGTGTTTCTTTGCAAAATAGTCACCAAATGCTTTTATCTCCTTCCGTGAAAACGGTGCCCTTATTTCGTGAGCTGTCCTCACCAAAATGCTAATAAGCCGGTACTCTTTCCCTGCTAATCAGGTGTCCGACAGGCTAACGAAGGTAAGAAAGCACCTTACATCTCCAAAGTTCACACTACCCCGCCATCCGCTTGATTTAATAAGTAAAACAAATTTAATGCAGACAATTTGTTGATCTCTGAAAACGAGGACTGATGTTGTTGTTGTTGTTGCCTTTCAACAAAGTATTCAGATGTCCCCAACAAAGCATCTAAATCTGAAATGTGATCAAGCTGTCCGTTTCACATAGCTGCTATCAGTAAAACTTGAAATAATGAATATTGCGTTTTTCTCCTGTTAGGAATGCATATTACAATGCCTCTGATGTCGCACATGGCGCAGTCCGGGGTTTTCACGCAGATGGAGAAAAATTTGCAGCGGTGTTAGAATACGTATTTACATGGTTCCTTTCTGGACTAGCTCATCTTCACGATTTTATCCCCGCGTGTATTCTGGGACACATTGTGGGGGAAAACAAGAATACACCCCCTGCTTTCCCTACAAGCGTGTCGTAAGAATAGACTAATTGGGGACTTCCGTCGAAGTGCATCTGTCCAAGCGACAAGTACGAGGCACCTTTTTTAAGTACGTCCTGTTTTGACCGCAACGTTAAACACCCATAGAAAACGTAAATGTGCATATGTAGTATGTTTATGTTGTTCATTAGCGGACTGTGTGCTGTTTTTTCGCTGTCGAAATCTTTTTTGATGCGGCGTGTGCGTGATTTATAATGAGTGCAAAACATAAATATTCCGGCCAGCTGCGAAGCAAAAAACAACAGTGGTGCAGACATTACATTGAGGTTTATGGGCCAGATGTTATGACTGAGGGTATGGTTAGGAAATGGTATCGAATGTTTAAAGAAGGGCGAACAAATATCTATTGGGGAGGGAAGTGGGTGAGACCTACTACTCATAATAAGCATGTTGTATTAGGAAACTAAACAGGGATTTGCGGGACCCTATTGGTGGTCGTGTGGTGGTGGTGTAGTGGTAATGGGGGGGGGGGGGGGGTGGTGGTGGTTGATAAACTCACTGCCTTTATAACAAGCTTGTCACACAAAACGACTAATTAGCGACTTGTTGAATTCAGATGTGCTGTGTCCTGAGACACAAATATTGAATCCAAGCTGTCAACCATAACACAACGCGCCAACCGTTCTTTAGAGGGCAAAAGACGAAAAAGGAGAAAAAAAAAGAAGAAATAGAAGAAAAAGAAGAACAACAGAAAGATGACTAATAGCAGTGCCCTTTTCTCTAAGAAAGCTGAAAACCATTGTTCTGCTAACACGTGGGAATATATATTAAGTGCGTTGTTTACGGGAATTGCTTGAGTCCACTTCAGCAAGTTGTCAGTAATACTTATGAGTGAATCTGTGTTTCACTTTCGTGTGCTGTGCCAGTCAACTGTGTACACATAATGATAACAGACAGTGTCATGAATTTCCCTTTGGATATGTGCAGTTATCTTTCGCTAGTTCATTATCAGGCTAGACATTGCCATCTATCAGTTTTTATTGCTGGAATGAAGTTTGTGGTAATGTAAGAGGGCAGGAAGCAGGAAACGGTGGCGTCGTGACCTAATTTTCAGTGTAGGCTGGTCTTTGCATGTTTGGCTTTGTTTGCTAGTTATATTACAACAGCAACAAAATTTGCTTTGCTTGGCTGTAGGTTGCATTACAGAAACAACAAAATGATAATTCTCAAGTAACTGGCAAAAACAGATATATATTTTGCAAGCTTCCTTGCAAGTGGAAATTATTGAATAGTGTCAAATAATAACTATAAACATATTTAACACGTTTAATTTAACAGTAAATTTACATGTAGATCAGGTAGTAGTAGTAGTAGTAGTAGTAGTAGTAGTAGTAGTAGTAGTAGTAGTAGTAGTAGTAGTAGTAGCAGCAGCAGTAGCAGTAGCAGCAGTAGCAAGAGTAGCAGCAGCAGCAGTAGTAGTTTATTGTCAAGTATCATGTATTGTTGAATAATACATCTACATCTACACGATTAACAGAAACTTTAAATGAACATGTAGTAGTTCAGGTCAGCCTAGCTTTAAAAGGATACCAGGTAAAGTCTTGGGAAGTAAAGGTGGCCGGGGTGATGCTGACCACATCAATCACCAAGTACCGGCTGCTCAATAAAACATAGCCCTGTGTGCCTAATACGCGGAAAAGGGTCCTTTACTTTTACTTTGATTTAGCAGTAGTAGCAACAGCAGTAGGTAGTTTTGTAGTTTTATTGTCAACAGGGAATTAGTGGGTAATATCGAATAATACATACAAGTTAAAGTTAACTGCACATTAAGGTGTAGAAATAGTAGTAGTTTATTGTTAATTAATGTGCGATGTTGAATAATCCACATAAACCTATAAAGTTGAAGTTAACTCTTTGAGTCCCAAGGAACGCATCATACGTTCATAGGTTACTGCCTAGAAGCCCAATGAACACATGATGCGCCGATTTTACATCTCTCTTGACTACCCCTTTCGCCTGTGATGCTAAACCCTCTGGGACTCAAAGAGTTAACTGTACGTTAACGGGTTGTAGTAATAGTTTATTGTCAAATAACGTGTAATGTCAAATAATACATACAAACCTAGAACTTTATAGTTAACGTGCAGTAGCAGCGGTGGTGGTATTTTTAGTTTTCTTGATGCGTTCAGTGTTATATTTTGGATATATATATATATATATATATAGTATTCTGGATTTCCCTTAGTTACTCTTGATCTGTTAAATACCTTTTTTCTTTAGTTATTTATTCTTTTCATATTGATACGATTTGCAATATTACTTTGTTCATACCTTCTGGAATATAAATAAGCCGACAGTATATAATGGCTGCTCATAATAATGTTTGTTACCTTAAGCTTAGCTAAGAACCAAGGAATCAGACCTCTAGGGCGACCCATCGTCCAGTGGGAAGACAACATCCGACAGTCCCTGACTGACCGAGAACTGGACTAGAACAAACAAGGGGGGGGGGGGAGAACTGATGAAAGAGAAAGAAGTCTGGAATTCTCTCTGACAAACATCTACTCCCCAAGGAAGAAGAGGAGCGGCTGCGTAAGCAAGTCAAAATTTATATCTTCAGCCATGATCCTCTTCCATAATTCTCTGAAATATCTGTAGAAGTGGTGCTGATGTTGATTCATTTATCTCTGTTAGGTACCAAAGTACATTCATAACATCAAATGGACAATCTGTGAGAAATTAAGAGCATAACTGGCCATGCAAAGGCAGCATTTCAGAAGATGAAAAGTATCTTATGTAATAAAAAAATCAAGCCCATTAAACACCAGAAATTAGTACTGAAATGTTACATCGAGCCTGCTCTGTTGTATGACAGTGAATTCTGGAATGTGAGCAAACAAATTAAGAAGAGTTTGGAGGCAACTGAGATGCGGTTCTTGAGAAGAATGTTGCGAATACCCTGGACTGCCAGATTAACTAACAATGATGGCTTTAAAATGGCAAATGGAAGTAGAACATTATTTACAAAAATAACAAAAAGACAAAACACAATTCTTTGGTCATATGTAGAGAAAATGAGCACTGAAAAATATTGCCAGGACTGGAAAGATTACTGGCAGAGGCAGACCAAGAGAAAAGTTGGTGGATGGCTTAGGACAGTGCCATGAAGGAATATATGGCATTGATCCAGAACATCAAAGACCGAGATATGTGGAGATGCGTCAACTCCTACGCCCAGCTGACAAGACACTCGATGATGAGGTACCAAAGAATAGCTAATATAATTACAAATAGCTTTGAGGGAAACAATTACTGTCAGTCATGAAGTAAGTAAAGTAAAGTTCCCTTTTCACCCCTTTCGGAACATCGAGCATATGGGCAGAGCGTCCCATATTTTTACAGACCATCAGCACTTTGTGGGTAATGTGGTCAGCATTACATGAGGTGATCAAACGTTAAGGTGTTGGATAGGACACCACACTGAGAAAATATGATAACAATGCAGTGAGATTATCCTTCCACCAGAACCCACAGATTCAGGTTAACTAGGGAAAGAGAACTAAAGAGTAAATTAAAAAGTTTGGGAGAACGTTGGGGGAGCTACATGCAATTGCTAATGATAAAACGACCTGGCCTGAGAAGACTTGCTCCGCAAGGTAACACACGGCAGCAGACAAGTCACAGAAAAAAAGAGAAGAAAAAAGAAAGAAAAAAGGTACCAAAGTACATCCCTAGTCTGACTATTTCGCAGAGCTCTCCACTGATATGAACTGAAATGAACAAAGGAACTGGGAAGAATCGCATGTCGTCTTGGTAGGTTGTTATCCTAATGACTTTCTGTAAGGGACTCGCTGTATGATAGATGTGGTAAGTTGAGTCGAGAACAGATACCATAACGCTCTGGAGATTCCCATAAGCGCTCTGTTCCCATTGCAGGCAGCCAGCGCAGCATTAAAATTCCAATAGTACGGTTTGATTGAATACAATTCCAATAGTACGGTTTGATTGAATACAATTCCAATGGTACGGTTTGATTGAATACAATTCCAATAGTACGGTTTGATTGAATACAATTCCAATAGTACGGTTTGATTGAATACAATTCCAATAGTACGGTTTGATTGAATACAATTCCAAAAGTACGGTTTGATTGAATACAATTCCAATAGTACGGTTTGATTGAATACAATTCCAATAGTACGGTTTGATTGAATACAATTCCAATAGTACGGTTTGATTGAATACACCGTTTGCCTTTTCTTGCGTGTTGCTGAGTGTCGACCAGTTGCACAATTTTGATGTGATAATGACAGGTTGGCTACGATTTGCTTGAAGAAGTCACAAGATGGAATACACCAGAACGAATTAACACTATGTATGGGATAGCTGGCTTAAAACTATTGATCGATGACCCGACAAGTCGCCACTGTAAAACATCCTTTGTTACAGAATCAGATTTCTAGCTCTAAATGTTATGATGCTTCGTTCAAACTTGTTAAATTCCAAGGGCATCTTGGAAGTCAGATGACATCTATAAGGGACACAGCGCCATAAATTTCATTTAGAATCGCAATGGTATCTAGTGCCTTTAACAAACTGTCTAACATCTGGGAAGCCAAATACACTCAGCAATCACACAAAACCTAAGATCTTCATCTCTCGTATGATTCCAGTGTTAACTTATGGATACAAGAGTTGGAAATCAACGGTAGTTCTAGATTTGAAAAAAAAAATTTGACACTTTTGAGAACACATGTCTTAGAAGAATACCAAATTTCCGTTAGACAGATTTCAGATTCAGTACGCAGACTGGACAAGAGACCAAACAAGACACTGTATCCAATTTTATAAGAAAGCGCCGCTGGAACTATACCGGCCATGCACTCAGAATGGACAAGACAAAACTTTCCCATAAGGCCCTCATATAGACACCGGAAGTAACAGGAAACGGAGAAGGCCAAGCGAAACTCTACGTAGAACCATTATCAGGGAAGGCTCAACCAGGGGCCTAACAAACAACCAAGACCTGAAGCATTTGAGCAGCGAACCGCCAGACTTTAGAGCTATGGCCGCTGCCCTATGCGCCGCAGTAGGCTCAAGAGAAATACTAACTAATGGAATAGAAGCAGTTAATCTAACAATTTCAACAAAGCGGATTAGCGTAACAAATAGGCAGGTTACATTTCTCATCATGCCTGGTATTCACATAGTCAATATAACGGCTCGCACTGATGTGACTAGAATGAGAATGTAGCTGTCACAGAAAGGTACGGACTGGTAGCAGTATTTCCATATACACTAGGTATTAATACCTGGTTAGAATGACTCTTTTTAACACCAAACTCTTGATTTTTCTAGGATTATTCTATGTGGAAATACAGTTGTTAGAAATAACTTCTGTGAACTTAGCTGTACTTAGTGGCTTAGTGATGATAAAGGTATTACTAGTACAATAAACTCTTAGAGTTAATTTGATAGTCGCTTAGTGCAATATTATCTATCGTCTAGTTTATGCCTTTTTCATTGGACAAAAATGTCATGCTAAGGTCCGTGTAGCATGGGGCGGGAAAGTGTGGAAGGGAGTGGGAATAAAGGGAAAACAAATATTGAGGATATGTAGAGAGCTGAGCGTCTGAGAAGAAGGCAGTTAAATTCCTACGAGGGCAACAATGGTTCAGAAGTTGTGGAAGACTTTTCTTAACACGGGCCGGTCTTGCCAGTCGCACTCGCCATGACCATGAGCTACGATTCCCATGCCTCTCCATAATACAGTATAACACTATTGTCTAAAAAGAAGGAAAGGCACCAGCAACAAAGTTTATACTCTGAGGTGTTACTTTTACAACAGTAATCTGTATAATTTATTTATTTTTACCAAATGGATACATCATTAAGGGAGTGAGGCAGGGATGCATTCTCTAAACATACCTGTTCAAAATATACGCAATACGCAACAAATATAATGAAAAATGTCAAAAATGACCAGACTTGTGACTGTTATGATCCGCTCAAAATTGATGGCAACCCTATTCAGGAACTTCGCTACACAGGTGACAAAGACCCCCTTTCGAAGAGGGTGTCAACATATGTAAGTACGTTATGACAGTGGAAAGAAGGTGGGTGTCAACATATGTAAAACATTATGATAATGGAAAGAAGCAGGGTGTCAACATATGTAAAAACGTTATGATAATGGAAAGGAGTAGGGTGTCAACATATGTAAATACGTTATGAGAGTAGAAAGGAGCAGGGTGTTAACATATGTAAATACATTATGATAGTGGAAAGGAGCAGGGTGTCAACATATGTAAATACGTTATGAGAGTAGAAAGGAGCAGGGTGTCAACATATGTAAATACGTTATGAGAGTTGAAAGGAGCAGGGTGTCAACATATGTAAATACGTTATGAGAGTTGAAAGGAGCAGGGTGTCAACATATGTAAATACGTTTTGAGAGTAGAAAGGAGTAGGGTGTCAACATTTGCAAATACGTTATGATAGTGGAAAGGAGTAGGGTGTCGACTTATTGAAATACGTTATGACAGTAGAAAGGAGCAGGGTGTCAACATATGTAAATACATTATGATAGTGGAAAGGAACAGTGTGTGAATAGTGGAAAGTGGTAGGATGCCATCATATGTAAACAAGTTGTGATAGTGGAAAAGGGTAAGGTGCTAACATATACAGACGAGTTAATGATTGTAGCTAGTGCCGTTTTAACAACATTGTGGGCCTACGGGCAAAGCAATGAACCTTACTCTGCCTAGGCAACACGCAACAGGACAAATGTGAACTCTGCGGAAAGTCTTGCTAGTTCGCTCCTTTTTGGTCTTTGCTTGCGTTCCAGGATTTGAGTTCTACATGGTCATCTGTTGTACAAATCTGCCTTTTTGGATGCAATTCCTTTCGGTCCTTGCCTCTCAGACATCTGTATTCCCACATTGTAAAGAATTAGATTAACTATTTCTGACTAACTGTGTCTTTATGGGGCTTCTTTGACATTTTTTTATTTATTTTTATGCGGCTTGAAGTAACAAACTTGTTCTGTTCTAAAAACATGTAACTTTAGGTAATCAACGTTTCCGTTTGAGGGGTTAAAATATAGTATTTAGGGACATCATCGGTTAAGTAACATTTAGGGCAAGGTGAGAAAGTCAAATTAACGAATGTGTCACACGAAGTTCAGAAAAGAGGACAATGTCAGTTGATGCTTAGAAAGGCATGATACATTGCTGAATAGTAAATGAAGGATCCTCGGCAGTGCAATAGTGCCTGTGCACTGTGCTGAGCTTCTTCGTACTAAGACTTGAGTTAGAAGAATGGAACATTCATGGGTTACACCCATGTGCCATGATGTTGATTCGTTGTTCAAAACTTCAAAGTATAACCATCTGAATGTGTTCTGTGCCAGATGACCTGTGCTAGCAACGGATGCCGCAGCCAACACTCCACTAAGCAAAATTACCACAGATAAGAGGAGGGAAAAAATGTATCACTTGAAGGTTTCAAGAGCAAAGGTAAAGGTCATTTCATAGCAGCAGCCGGTGTGCAGTGCCAGATTTTGCTAAGTTCACACATACTAGGTCACAGTTTTGTGGGGCTGGAAAGAAGGATAGCGTGTAGGCTGCGTGATTTGAATGTGTGGAATTGGATATGATTACATAGAGTCAATAAACTGTGTGGAATGGGATTTCCCTATGCCGTTTGGGAGCATTCTGGAGCTTTGATGGATCAATTATGTTTAATCTTCCCGAGTAAGGCCTTGTTTCAGAAACCAGTGCTAAATTACTCCAAGAGTTATTGCGCTGATGGTATTCTTGAGTGCCTAGTTTATTTTGATACAGCAGACTACATAATTAAAATAAGTAGGTTGAAAAACTGAAGTCGAGTGGATCGACTGATTGCATTTGGTTTTATCCTAAATAGCTCGGTCTGTCTCCGAAGAACGGCTAGCCGCCTGCTGAGAAAGTTACACAAATTAGGAACTCTGTAGCTCTAGCGACGATCCCCTAAGAATGTTTGTAAAAACTTCACTTGTAATGGGAACAACGCGTTTATGATACAAACCCATGTTTAGACTGCGAGGTTAACGGACTGGCCACTTCTCAGCGAACTACATAATTAGAATACAAAGGAAAGAAGAGGCCTAATGTAATAAGTAAACTGATCCATAAATATATACAAATATATATATATATATATATATATATATATATATATATATATATATATATATATATATATATATATATATATATATAAAATATAAACAAGCAGACAATGTATTGATCGGCACTCGTAGAAAGAAAAAGAAAGACAAATGTTTAAAAATGTTACCTTCAACTAAGAGCTTATGCTAATTATTGATGTAGTAAAAGAAACCTGTAACGGCTGCTAAAGCGCTTGCCTGATGATCCTATAGCCCATAGATCGAATCTCCATAGAGAAGTATCGTTTCAAGTATTTTGGTACGAATAAGGAGTTACAATAACTTGTCTGTTCTGAAAACATGTTACTTAGGGTAATCAACGTTTTCGTCTGGGGGGTTAAAATAATAGTATTTAGGGACATGATAAGTAACATTTATGGTGAGGTGAGAAAGTGAAATGAACGAATGTGTCACAAGAAGTTCAGAAAAGAGGATAATGTCAGTTGACATTAAGAAAGACATGATTAGTTGCTTAATAATAAATGAATACAAGAAATCCTGCTGAGAAGGTTGAAGACAGGGATGCTTCGAGCAGAGTGGCAAGTTTCACTAGAAAGGTCACGGGTAGTGAGTATACTTTGGATCTTTTTCCGCAGGCCATGCCAGCGTGGTGGGTAATAAACAGCCAGATAGATTGGCTGGATCTGTACCACTAGTTGATGAATTAATACATGACAAGGTAGATGTGGTCAAGGCCCTTTTGGAACCAGCAATGAAATCAGTAGAGATAGATGATTATTTTGGCCTGAAGAGAATGAGGCATCTGGAGGTACCGAAAGTGTCTAACCGGTTCACTATACTCAGATGAAAGGCAAGACGGACATTTAACCAGATTGTGAAAGGCACCATCAGTACTGGAACTCTGCGCTGGCTGCCGAAGACGAGGACGGAAAATGCATGGAAATTCCTCGAGTGCTGTGATGTCAGTTCTTGACTCAACACGACTAAACTCAATTGAATACAAGTGACCCACACTTCCAGACTGTAATCTTCATTCTTTATTAACCAAACTGCATTTGTTTCTAACAGGCATAACATTCCTAGACCTGCAGCCATGCATCTTGATCAGATTTCAGTTCTTCTCGGAGAGTTCGGACCGTATCAGAAACAGAAGTATTTCCTAATGTGTCTGTTCTCCACACTATCAGCTTTTCACGCCGTCAACATGGTATTCATTGGCGCGGAGCAGAAACATCATTGCAGCTTACCGGACACCAGTCACTACCCCACAGCGAACCAGAATTTCAGTTATCAAGACAGAAAGGATCTGTTCATTCCACCCGGAGTTAGCTGCCAGCAATACGAAACCACTGAAAGATTGTTGCAGTTAGAGAAAGCCGGATATAATATTTCAGAAACCATGAAGTCACAGGATAACGCTAGTCTCGTTGCGTGTACATCTGGATACAGTTATGCGAGGGATGAATATGTGACAACGATAACGTCAGACGTAGGTAGTTTTTATTATCGATAGTGGCATTTTCATCATCACCATTATCATCATTGTCGCGTCATCGTCATCAACATCAACATCATTGTGTTGTTGCATGATATGTAACACAAAGTTCGCAGTCTATTCTTCCATTCCGTTCTATCCTGTGAAACTCTTTCCTTATTCTGGATTGAATTGACTCCACCACCTTTGACCTCTCTCACCAAAGTTCGTTTCATGTTTCTCTTGGACGACCTTCTTATTTCTCTCAAAAATAAAGTATACTATGCCCTTCAACACCTGCTAAAGTCGATGTCTGTATCTCGCAACACCAAGATCAAAAAATTAAAAACGTTTAAAAGACCAGTCGTTTTGTATAGCTCTGAAACTTGGAGCACAACTAAAAGAGATTAAGGCTTATTACAGGTTTACGAAAACAGTATTACAACAATTCTTTGGACCTATCAAAGATGTAAACCGCGGGGAATGGAAACAAAAAGCAACAACGAAATTCATGATCTGTTTAAATCACCACTGATCATTGGCATCATGAGAGCTTATAGGTTGAAATGGCATGTTGAGATAATGTCAGATGATGGAGAGGTAAAAACTGAATACACAAGAGAAATACAAATAAAAGAGAAATGAATGGTCGTAGACCACGAGGCAGACCAAGAAGACGATGGAGAGATAATGTCTAGAGAGACCTGCAAACACTTCGTATCAACATCAGAGCACACGGGTAGCAACCCATAAGTGCTCTGTTCTTTCTTCTTACTCAAGTCTATGTCCGAAGAAGCTCAGCACAGTGCACAGGCTTTGTAGCACCAGCGAGATCCTAAAATACTTTGGGTAGATCTTTAACTAAAATTTGTTTGAACTTGAAGTTCAAGTCCACATGAAAAATCTCAACCCTTACCAGGGATTGAACCAGGAACCGCTAGCACCCGAGGCGGACACCATGCATCGAGACCATGCAGCCCCTTAAGAAAAACAAAAAGAAGAAGACCTTATTTCGGTGCGTGTTTGATGACTCTCTTCTCGCATCTTCTCGGGGTGTGACGAATATCGTGCGACGTCATTCGTCGTATTACTGTCCAAAGAGTGGTTTACCGGACATTTCTCTTCTTTCTTCATAATCTTTATTTTTGACATCTATATTTTCTACACCAGGTTTGGGGTTTGAATACCGGATCAACATCATAGCAAACCGGTAATAACTCATAGGTGTTCCGTTCTTTCTTCTAACTCAGGTCTGAGCCCGAAGAGGCTTAGCTCAGTGCACAGGCTCTGAAATCCTGAAATACTTTGGGTAGCTTTTTAACTTCAAATTTTTGCACGGACTTTGCCGTTAGGCTACTCTTTTTCATTGCCAACTTCCAATGGATTTTTTTTTGTGCGCAACAATGCACACGGGCGTCCGATCTCACTACCCAAATAAGGTTAGTTGCGTATCCTTTACAGGACGTTGAGGACCGAACCCCAACAGCCCCTGGCTGTTGTGTGGTTTTTCTAGACAAATTTACGTCCAGTAGTTCACTACCCAAATACCAGAGGAACATTACTAGAAGTCCAAGCCAACGTGAAAAAATTCCAGCCCTTACCGGGGATTGAATCCGGAACCTCTAGCACTCGAGGCGGACACCATGCTTCTAGACCACGCCCCCCCCCCCACCCCCATTTTCTACACCATTCATATAGTTACATCGGATGCAGACTTGTGCAATTTTTGAACATCTGTATTTTCTGGTTACATCCGATGCAGATTGTTATAATTTCTCACTGCTGTATTTTCTATACCATTCATCGCATAATATCAGATATTACAATAATTTAAAATATAAATATTTTTGAATGGTTGATGGTAGAGAAAAAAAAAACCATCACAATTGAATGCCACCGATTGTTACCCCCACCCCCACCCCCCTCTACCCCCTCCCAATCCCCAATCTCTCTCACTCTCTCTTTTTACAGAACAAAAAATAATAATAACTTCTCATAGTGGAAGAAGGTGAAAGTAAGGCCTTTATGGAGCTATAAGAGTTAAATCATCAAATAGGCAGGGATTAAATGTGAAGTGGCAGTCGCCGTGACAGTGGAGGCTAGACGCCCGCCTGCGGATCAGAAGGTTGTAGTTTAGCGTCTTCACGGAGCCGGACTTTTTACCCGAAAAAAATAACCCCGACTCCCAGGTCGACTCAGCCTTAAAAAAGTACCAGGTGATGCTGACAAAATCACCAACTAAGTGCCGACTGGTCTCTAAAACTATAGGTCTAGCCCTATATTACCAATAGACCTAGAGGCGTGGGAAAGGGATTTTTACTTTAAACTGTTAGCACAGTGTTTCCAAAACTTTTTTTTATGTCGCTGGCGCCTTTTTTAATGTAAGTAAAAGTATTACTATATATCGTATATAACTCGTCTATCTTCAAATATTTCGGGGTGCCCCTGTGAAGAGGCCGCAGCTTCCCGGGGCGCCGCGGCACTCAGTTTGGGAATCACTGGTTTAGTCCAATTTAGGAAACACATACCTTTACCATAAAATACATGAGGACAGTCGCGGAATATAAGTTACTTAAAACAAATTACATAGTCAAATGATGTCGACGTGGCATTAGGCTCATCTGCAGGTTCGAAGGTTTTGAATTTGAATCCACAGCAAGTTTAAAAACAACATTTGATTCCAAATCGTCACAACATAAAGAGGATACCAGGAACATACTAGGAAGTAAAGACGGCCGACGCGAGGTTAACCTTATCACACATAGAGTGCCATTTGGTCTATAAAAATATGAGTCTAAGTGTTATTTATACCAGTGTTCCTCAAACTGTTTACCCCAGCGGCCCACCCAAACTATGGGAATTTGTTTCGTGGCCCGATTGACAGCTAGTAAAAACAGAGAAACAAAAATAAGCAGGGTACGGTAAGTTGTACCCCACCAGGACGTCACAAAGTTGTGCTGTTACACCAATGCATCGCGGGTATATCCCAGTTCAGTGAAGTCGCCTTTCTCACTTTTTGAACAGTGTGCTTGTCAGATGAGACCAATACCACCTGAGCACATTCTCGAAGCCTGCCTACTATACTCACAACTACGAAGAGAAACCCGGTCTCAAAAGCGAAGGATGCAGAGCATGCTAGCATGAAGCAAGAGTGACCTACATCTGACATATCTATTCATAGAGATAACCCGTCGATCTGACCTGAGCATACGAAAACGAACGTAAAGAAGAAGAAGCAGAACATCATTATAAAAAAAAAAAAAATACATTCAACAGATATAACAACTATAGAAAACAAGGAAGTTCGTACATCCTCCAAGATGTAACTCGTTTGATACCATGTTAAATATCATGTGTTTATCAGTTGTGCCACCTGTCTGGTAGGCATGTAAGTTGTACCCCACCAAGACATCACACTAGCAATAAACACCCGGTGATACAAAGTGACCACCATGCGAATGAGGATCACCCACAGAGGGCTCCAGAACACTTCATTTAACCGTTGGGCCATATTTGAGACCGGGATATATTGAGGACCCCCAGCAAAAGCCAGTGTGGGGCTTCAAAATACCTAAAAATTGCGTCCCACATGGAGACGACCTTATTAACAATACATTTGTGGCACCACCCTAACTTTATAGGAACCGCTTGGGCCAATCGGTCTCAACCTTTCTAATGCCACGACCCTTAAATACGTTCCCCATGTTGTGATGACCCCAACCATAAAATTTTTTTTATTTGCTATTACATTACTTCAGTAAATATTTGTTTGCCGATGGTTTAGGTGACCCCTGCGAAACGGTCGTTTAACCCCCAATGATATAGACGCTACGTGACTGATTGTCCTTTTCCCCAGCGCAGATCAGACTACAAGTTACGTAACTGTCAGGGGCCGTAAGGTCTCGCACGTACGCACGCACACACACTTAAACACACACACACAAACGAACACTCACAAACACACACGTGCAAAAACTCAGGCGCGAATTTTAAATAAACATATGACACATATATAAACTTGTATTACGCTGCATGTCGTAATATATGGTGCGCTTCAGTTACTACAGTTTTAGACCTAAAGGTCGAAAGTTAACAGCAACATCAAGTCACTGCAGACATCTTTACATATTCAAACATACATACGTGCGCGCGCTCACACACTGGAGCCTTTAGAACTAGAAAAAACACATACTTCAAAGCACATTAAAAAAAAAAAATATTGAACGAAGGAAGCATGATTAACGGAAAAGACGTTAAGACTCTCCAAAGGAACCGGAAGAACATTTTTGTGGAAGTATTTTGAACAAACTATTTTACCAGCCATGTTGCCTTGACGGTTACCTCTGAAGTTCTGGCAATTGAAACTTTCTGCACAAACAAATATTCTTTTATGTAGGCGCTGCCATCTACTTAAACGGATTACGGCTTGCAGCTGACATTTTAATATTTTAGTTTTAGGAGATGCTGCTTTATAACTCGTTCAGTCCCAAGAAAACTTGGAAAACAAATTTACATAAAATAAAAGCAGAGGAATCTTTTCCACGTCTTCAGGCGTATTGGGCATAAATAGCTAGACCTATATTCTATAGACCAGTCGGCTCTCAGTGGGTGATGTGGTCAACATCACGCGTCCGCTTTTCCCTCCCAGGACCATACCTAGTACTAACTCATGGCTGGGTCGACCTGGGGGAAATCTGAAGAAGTTATTAAGTAAAGGACAGAAAATGAAAGTAGATCTCCCATGATGGGTTTCTCATGTGTTTATTTGCGTGCGCTTGATCATCCGGACTTCACTGAGGATATTTCCCCTTACAGCTCATTCACGGTGCTTGCCAGCCAAGAAAAAAAAAAAAAAAAAAATGCAGAGCAGATACACAAAAAGTTTTCGTATACTAATAATTCCTGTCTTAAAGGAATAGTTAACAAATGTTGCAGTCTTATTACAGTGATATGCGTACACTACCAACGTTTACATAACATAGAAGTAGATGCATAAATAGAGCCTAGCGTAACAGATGCAAATACGAATTGATTATAGAGATAACAAGTGTAGGCTTTCACAATCAATATATATATATATATATATATATATATATATATATATATATATGAGTTGGTAGTCGCCGTGGCAGGTCGCAAGGTCATGGGTTTAGTTCCGGGCTCAGAAATGATTTTGACTCCCAGGTCGACCCAACCTTTATTGGGTACCAGGTGCTGTCCCGGGAAGTAAAGGCACCCATCTTGTGCCGATTGGTCTATAAAAATATAGGTCTAGCCCTGTATGCCCTTTACACCTAAAGGCGTGGAAAAGAGACCTTTAGTATTTCAGAATATATATATATAAACTAGCTGTACCCGGCCACGCGTTGGTGTGGCATAGTTTGGCTAAATGAAAATGAAAGAAAATAGAAATCGCACGTGTCTAATACAATCATTGTCTGCTCAGATATAGAGATAGTCTTTGATTCCCGCCCCCCCCCCCCCCCACCACCACAACTAAATCCACCTAATACTCTCTCCCTCATCAAAGGTTTTTGGAAAAAAAGACAATGGAAATCGCACGTGTTCAAAATAGTTAATGTCGCAATCATTTTCTGCACAGATATAGAGATAGTCTAGTTTTCCAACTTTAGAACACGCACCTTATAATTGTTTCTTTATATTAGTGGTCGTTTAAATGGTGTTATTAGCACAGTAACAAAAATGGTTATTTGGTTATCACATGCTAAAGCTGTTTGTATTTTTATAGGGGACGAAAGTAAAGCTACAACTGTACTTGTGAATAACAAAGTAAGTCGTAAAAAATAGAAAAGCGGAGGTAGCATTAGTAAAATATAAACAAATTAGGTAATGAGAACTTGAAAATCACGTGTAAAGCTCTTTAAGTTCTCTTAAATTTAAGTCATTACCCCCACCCCTCCCCTCTTCCACCGACTACTGCTCTCTCTCTCTCTTCGAAGAATTTAAAAATCATTACCTGGCGATATTTTTGTTGTTGCTGTAACTGACATTGACATCCCTGTCCATCCGGACTAAAATGGGGAGCAGGAATTGTAATCGGTAGTGAATGGAGCTAGTGTAATATTTACCACATCATCCTTCAAGTACCAGTACAACTACTACCACGACCACCACCACAGTAGCTAAAATAATGTCACTGCTGTCTGTGTTACGATCGGAGTAGACAGAGAGTCGTGAGCCAGAAGATTTGGTTCCGCATGGCTAGTGCTGTCGCCACAGACTGGTCAGGTTAGGATGTATAATTTCGCTTCCCGACAGAAGAATGCCATAACCTTACCGGCGGTCTTCACATGAGAGCACTACGGTGAAACAGCCCAACCACAACTATTACTGCTGCTGCTACTTTTAGTGGGTAAAGCAGTTACTGTGACTTAAAGCTCTCTCAGTTAACAGTTTGCCCACCCCCCCCCCCCCCCCTTCTCCAAAACAAAAATTCACCGACAATTCTTTCCCTCATTGAAGTAGTTGGAAGAAAAAAAAAAGAAAAAAAAAAAAAAAAAACACTTGAAAAGCAAATGAAAACAAAAAAAAAAAAAAAAAAAATAATTAGAAAATGAACGGTATGGTAAACAGCACAGTTTAAAATTCCAACGCAGATGAAATAACTAAATCTAAATGAAAATAAATGGAAAGCTATGAAATTTCAGCGTAACCATGCAATCGGAAAGTTTAAAAGTGCAATCAAAAGTATGCGAAATGGTCAAATTTAATTATCAAATAGTTTATCCATTTACTTGTCTTTTTTTTTTTTTTTTTTAGTATTAAGGGCAACATGGCTAGTGCTGTCACCACGACAGAGCAGATAAGGATATTATTTTAGTCCGTGGTAAAAAAAAAAAAAAAAAAAAAAAAATTTACTACTGCGGATTCGAACCCTGGTCTCCCGCACAGGAACCCAGTGTTGTAACCATTCGACCAAGCAGCCACTTCAAGGAGCAACGAAAAGTGAACTAAACTATTGAGATGTGTGTCCCTACTACTGTGTCTGATTATAACACAACTCAAAACCGCAGGCAATTGTTTTCTCATAGACAGATACTCCAGATGTATTAATGAAACGGCACAACAATAGAAATCGCACGTGTCTAACACGGTTAATGAAGTTAATTTCGCAGTTAATGTCTGCGCCGACGTCGAGATAGTCCTTGATGCCCCCCCCCCCCTCCCTTTCCCATCGAAGGTTGTTTGAAAAAAAAACACCAGAAAATAGAAATCGTGTTAAAGATGGTTATTGTGGCAATCACTGCCTACACAAATATAGAGATAGTCTTGTTTGCTGTACCACGACCGACTCTATGTTATTAGAGAAGGCGTTGGCTGCACGTAACTCGCCGGCGAATGGCGGAAGCCTTGCGTTCTGACTACGGCACATGCGCAATGACTAACGTGGCTATAATTAGATGTCACTAACAATTTAAATATTATTTTCGAATATTTTTTCTTAAATTGTGGTCACCTATCTCTAACAGTGACAGGTTGAATTTCAAACCATGATGGTTCAACATCCGGTATCAAAACAAACATATCCTGAAAGTTTCAGCTAAATCGGTTCAGTAGTTTCCGAGTCTATAGGGGGCAAACAAACACACAAACATTGCTTTTTATATATATAGATTAATTGCGTATCCTTTACGCGTCGTTTCAGAACCAACCCTATCCTTTTTTTGACTGGTATGGTTTTCTTGGGGCAAATGTCATTAGTTTGTCATTTCTTTACAACTGTTGAAACTAATTCAGCTGGGATCGAATCTGGTACCCCGGCTTTATAAAGCATATTCGCAACATCTAAGATGTATATATATTTTCACTCCTTTTTAAATCACCCCATTTTACTTTCATCTGTTTGCTCACTCATTTGTTTTCAAAAGCATCTAACTTTTGTTCCATGTATTGTGTAGTTCTGCAACTTTCACCTGCATATGTTGAAACTGAAATAACGCTATACATGAAACCATTG
>CAJHNH020003902.1:485867-520419 GCA_905116865.2 Candidula unifasciata
CCATCCCATTAATTCAGGAACATTACCAAGAGGCAAAGACACCGGACCTTAATTTGTGAATCCTCATTAAAATGATAGAAATGTTTCTGTCGGAAGTAAACAATAAAGCAATTGTTTGCATATGGTTTGATACAGCTATTCTAGACATGCCACCCTAGATACTCGAACACAATTTCCTCTGCACAAATCAATTTAAAAAAATGGCGAGTTAGACAGAAAAGGAGGTGCGACCTACTCTTATACAAAATGACAGCGTGTTATGTCCGTTTGTGTTAATGTTTATGTTTGTTTATGTTTATTCAACGGATCAACATCATGGCACTCGGGTGTAACCCATAAGTGCTCCATTCTACTTCTAACTCAAGCGTGAGTTCGAAAATCTCAGGGAAGTGCACGAACTCTATTGCATCAACAAGGATCCTGAAATACTTTGAATAGATTTTTAACTCCTAATTTTGCCCGGGCAGCGCCGTTAGGTTACTCCTTTCGATTTCTAACTGCCAAGGGAATTTTTACGTGAATATGTCTTTCTTTAAGTTTATTACACCTTTCTAGTCCTCGTTGACCGCTGGATAAAGGCTTGACTATCCCTTTATTCAAAGTATGACTTTCTGTATGGTTATCCCACTTGACAAATTACAGACACCTCGTTCAACCTTCTAAAAAACTGAATTTACCGCAAACAGTAAGCATGAAAAATACTTTCAGGCAGGTTTATTTGTCTGGCAATACGCCATAGCATGCAGTACAGAACCCATTTTAGGCATCCTTTTTATTTCGCACCCTTAAATCTATATCTGGTAATCTATAGTCTTAGTTTTAGCTTTATAGCAAACGGATCATCTCATAGTTGCTTCGCTCCTGTGTCAAACAAAAACATACAGCATGTTAATCACTGTCAGTTATGGAACAGTTGACACATACTGCAGTCTTAGCATATCCACAAGCATACACACGCAGCCACCTACTGCTATAGACACTTTGTGGTAACTACTGAAATATTTTGTCTGGAGATAAAGGTAAAGGTAAAGTCTGAAGATGTGAACAAGCGTCATTGCTCACGGTTATAAACCATAAGTGCTCTGCCACCAGTACGGACAGCTGATAACAATTGTCCGCCTGTGTCGCCGTTCGCACGTCATTCTGTAGCTCCAGCGACGTTCCTCCATTTACCCCAGAGTATCAACTCTGGTACCCCTTTCCTAGAGGATGGGTGAACCCAGGGAGCCGCCCGGTTTCGAACACCGACCTTGTGCTGCAGCGAGTCGCAGCTGGATTTGAAAGCGAGCCTCTTATCGACTGCGCTAACGCCAAGAGAGAGAAAAGTTCTGCTTTCAGGTCAGATCTCAGAAGCAAGATAAATGGCGATCTTGTATTTCAGGTTGTTACCAGAATCCATCCCGTGGTTACTGTCTCGTGGTCGAGACGACGAAGCTGAAGTTATCCTTCTGCAGGCGGCCAAGATGAATGGCGTAACTCTTCAGCCAGATGTCATCCGTGCTATGAAGGAAGACGTGGCGTTAAAAGGAGAAAAGAAACAATATTTCTTTATAGACTGTCTGCGGACCTGGAACATGGCGTTGTTGTCTCTGAATGTCTGGTTTAACTGGTAAGCCAAATGATATTCTTGTTACTTATTTTATATCCCTGCTGTTTCTATGTAAATCCGGCATTTTTCATTCTGTTTACATAAACGAGTCTAAATTTGTCCTAATGTAAGTTCATGGGCTCAATTTACGGGAAAGGGGGGGGGGGCGGGGGAGTTTCTGAATTTGCTGAAATGGGATGTGTTGAGTATACATGCGCATACACCTTAGCCTATTAGCAAATCACAATACAATTTGAAAACCTTTTTTTTAATAGCGTAGAAGAAGAAAAGGAAAAAAAGAAGAAGATGAGGAAGAAGAAATAGGAAAAGAATAATAATAATAAGAAGAAAATGAAGAAGAAGAAGAAGAAGAAGAAGAAGAAGAAGAAGAAGAAGAAGAAGAAGAAGAAGAAGAAGAACGAAGAAGAGCTTAACATGATTAACGTTTCTACTTTTAATATGTATTTAATTTAAAATACGGTATTATTGTTCAGTCCTACACTTTGCTGTTATTAAAACTAATTCCTACGTAATTGATTAATTGTATGCAATTGCTTTCAGGTTGGTCAATTCATTTGTGTTTTATGGCATCGCCTTGAATTCTGAAAACCTGTCTGGTAACCCATACTTGAATTTTTGCCTGATTGGTGTTGTCAGTATCGTTGCCTACGTTCTCTGCCTGCTCCTGGTGAATCGGACAGGGCGCAGACTATCATTGATCTCATCCATGTGTCTTGCGGGTCTGTCCTGTATCGTGGCTGGCTTTCTTATCACTGAGGACGATCCAGGTAAAGATTTCGATACACATTTCTTAAACACAGAGGTTCCAAAACGTTTTTTTTTTAGATTTGTGGAAACAAATTTGTTTATGGCATTTTTCTTTTCTGTTAAAAATAAAACGAATTCGTTTCCATTTTACAAACGACTAAGAGTGACAAGAGAGTCATTGGATAGAGTGTTAAAAAAAAAAATAAATTAAAGGAAAAGGTAACTGAAATACTTTGGCTACAATAACAGACTTGATACTCCTTTTAAAACCACGCTAGATGGAAAAGTTACTGGCAATAGAGCAATACGTAAACAACGATACAAGGGAATTTGAACATCAAGACATGGGCATTTAGCAGTCAGAGAGCATGTACAACCAAGAAAGTAGACAGAGCTTGTTGCAGCGAAGCTTTATTGTGTTGACCGTACCTGTTTGATTGGTTGAGGTCAGTATTTGGTAGGTATGTAGGTAGTAATGTAGGTACTATATACCCTCCAGAATTGCATTCTGTGGGATAAAAATCCCAAACATGAGAATATGACAAGTACAAATACAGAAAACCCCTTTCATCGTATGAACAACATATACTATCAAGGCACCCGACGGTTCCTTGAACTTCCGCTCGGTTGGGGAAGAAATGGGAGTGTTTCAGTGAGGTATTTTTCAGATAAGTAAAATAAAGGACCCTTTTCCATGACTTCAGTAGCAGGGGGCAAATAGAGTTACATCTGTATTGTACAGACCAGCCGGCCCTCGTTGGATGATGTCGTCAACATCACGCTGGCCGCCTTCACTTCCTAGCATTTTACCTGGAACCCATTTAAGGCTGGTTCGATCAGGGAGCCAAGGTCATTTAAAAAAAAAGTCAACTACCATTGAATCCACAGACAAGCGGCTAGCCGCTACATCACGGCAGCCTTCATTGGTCAGATAAGGTCAGTAAAATAAGGGACACTGGTACTTTGGTTAAAAGACTGAGATATATTCTTTATGTGGAACTAGTCCTCTGTTTTGTATACATCAATATGTGGGTGCCATAGGCACTGCTGTTGTGGCTATCATTACTTCCCCAAAAATTTCTTGGGTTTCATACCAGGCCGGGCTTACTCTTGAGACCAAATTATCCACGCCTGATCGAACAAGTGACCAGCTGTCGAGTCGACTACCATCAGAACATATGCTACAATTCTTGCCATATTTTTTTCCAATAAGTATTCTTTCTAAAAAATTGACAACATATCACTCAATTAGCCACTATTCGGATGAGAATCCAACCGAAGAAATTCCCGTCCAACCGTGTATCTCAGCTTTATTAGGCATGCTACTGTTGCGATGTAACCTGTGGTACATTTTGGGTGGTTTATCTGATTATTTGTTTTATTTCGTTCACTTATTAAATATTTTAACTCAAGCATTTTCTGAAATCCTTTACTTATTAAAAAAGTAATGTTAGTTTTCATTTGTTTGTTGTTCAACCCCATCAGAACCAACACCCGGTGACACAAAGTGCCACCAATCGGACGAGGATCATCCGGGCACAAGTCCCAGAAACCTGGTTCAACCGTTAGGTAATATCAGGGCCCCGACTACAGCCGGGGTGGGGCGTTAAAATAATGAAAAACTGCGCCTCAGATTGTGACGTTAATGATGGTATTTTTATTTTCTTCCTTAGTTATGAAGATCCTGGTGAAGGTGTTCGTTCTTCTGGGGAAATTCTCCATCACAGCCTCATATTCCATCATCTATCTAATGGCAGCTGAATTGTTTCCTACAGTGGTCAGGTAAAATGAAAGTTTGCTGCAGTCCACTACATATGGTTTTACATCGCTTGAGTGAGTGAGTGACTTTCTACCCCACCAGGACATCACACAAGCGATAAACACCCGATGACACAAAGTGCCACCATGCGGATGAGGATCACCATGGAGAGGTCCCAGAAACCGCGTTCAGACATTTGGCCATTTTTATGGCCTGCCTATATTGCGGCCCCTGGCAAAAGCCAGAGTGGGGCTTCAAATAACAAAAAATTACGTCCTAAAAAGGACGTAAGGACTTTGATATATTTTCACATTACATCGCTTGACTAAATCAGTCCTGTGACTTTATTTATTCGATTCCATTCGCTTTTGTAATTTGAAACTAATATGGTAATGGCAAAGGAAGGAAAGTAAGTAGTAGTAGTAGTACATTTTACCCTACTAAAACATCACACAAGCGATAAACACCCGATGACACAAAGTGCTACCACGTGGATGAGGATAATCTGTGTAGCGGTCCCGGAAACCGCGTTCAGCCACTAGACCATTATTTTGGCGGGGCTTAATTGCGGGTGGGGCTTCAAAATAACGAAAAATTGCACCCCACAAAGAGACTTGTAAAGAAGGGAAGTAACCTATATAAATTGAAAAGAAGTCGTGAAACGTTATGGTTATTCGCCCACTTCTGCACTTAGTCTTGTTCAGAACCTGAAGTTTCTAGAACATGTGTTTCACAGATCTAAGTTACAACTTAGAAGGAATTCTGAAGTTTGAACAACAAACCAACATCATGGTACACGGGTAGTACCTCATAAATTCTTCGTTCTTTTTCTAACTCGTCCGAGTCCGAAGAAGCTCAGCACATTGCACAGGCACTGTAGCACCGGGGAGGATCCTGAAAAACTTTGGGTAGATTTTTAACTCTAAATTTTGCCCCTAAGGCTACTTTTTTCGATTTCCAACTGTCTATGGATTTTTTACTTGCTCAACAATGCACAAAGGCGTCCGATCTCACTACCCAGAGGTTAATGTTAGTTGGGTATCCTTTTACATGACGTTGTAGAACCAACCCCAAGAGACCCTGGCTGTTGTGTGGTTTTTCTAGGCAAATATACGCCTAGTAGTTTGCCATTGCCTACTGGACGGTCGGCTTTCTTGATACCACTGTCGAAACCAACGCAAGCGCGCATGGCCCGCAGCTGGGATCGAACCCGGCATCCTGGCATTACGAAGCGTTCGCATCGACGTAGCCACAGAGCCGACGCTACCCACAGACCAGAGGAAATTACTAGAGGTCCAAGCCCACGTGAAAGAGTCCCAGCCCTTACCGAGGATTGAACCCGGAACCTGTAGCACTCGAGGAGGACACGATGCCTCGAGACTAAGCAGCTCTCTCAACACAGGAGGAAACATCCGTCAATAAGTGGCCTATTTACGACATGCTAGTTAGGGAGGCAGTGGGTTTTTGTTTTTAGTTTTTGTCCAAAATTGCTGACCCAGAACACACAAGGGGAGGTGAAACAACAAACAGGTGGGGATACTCTGGGCAGCTCATGACGTCCTGTAAAAGATGTTTAGTCCGTTTGAGATTAACTAATTTGTTCTGGATGCAGTTAATATATTCAACTCTCAGTTGGCTCCATTCCAGTGTAACAAAGAACATGATGGTAAATAGGAAATCTGACAAAAATATTATTTGAGTCTTATCCTACAAGATATTTTGTCTACAACATCTAGCTTTACTGAATGTTTTTTCATCCTCTCCTAATCTTGTCATCCCTTTGTTAAGTATTCAGTTTCGTCCTTTACAGGACGAAATTTTTTGTCATTTGAAGCCCTACTCTGGCTTTTGCCAGGGGCCGCAATATAGGCAGGCCATACATATGGCAAAATGTCTGAACGCGGTTTCTGGGACCTCTCCACGGCGATCCTCATCCGCATGGTAGCACTTTGTGTCATCGGGTGTTTATCGCTTGTGTGATGTCCTAGTGGGGTAGAAAAACAGTCAGTCAGTCAGTCATCCCTTTGTGGCATGAAATTTTTAATTTGAAGCCCTACTCTGGTTCTTGCCAGTGGCCATGCCATAAATATGGTCTAATGGCTGAACACGGTTTCTGGGACCTCTCCACGGGTGATCCGCATGGTGACACTTTGTTTCATCGGGTGTTTATCGCTTGTGTGATGTCCTGGTGGGGTTAAGAAAGATAGATAGAGAGTCAACTTCTCCGGGAAACGTTATAGTCATTTCGGTGTGAAACTCAATTTTTGTATTATTTCAAACCCCACCCTGGCTTCTGCCGAGGGCCCTTAATATAGCCAGGCCACAATATGGCCATAACGGCTGCAGGAGTTTCTGGGACCTCTTCACGGGTGATCCTCATCCGCATCATCATTGGAGAGGTCCCAGAAATCTCTTTCAGCCGTTAGGCCGAATCTATGGCTAGGCCATATCTATTGCCTGGCTAAATTCTAGGCCCCCGACAGGATCTAGTGTGAGGCTTCAAATAACAAAAAATTGCATCCCACATGAGGACGACTTGTATAATAACATGATGATGATGAATTGATGTGATTAAAATATAAGAAAGAAATGTTAATTATGTATATATTACTGATTGACTTTCTACCCCACCAGGACATAACACAAGCGATAAACACCCGATGACATAAAGTGCCACCATGTGGATAAGGACCGCCGTGAAGAGGTCCCAGAAACCGCGTTCAGACAATTGCCCATATTTATGACCTGCCTATATTGCGGCCCCTAGCAAAAGCCAGGGTGGGGCTTCAAATAATAAAAAAAATTCGTCCTAAAAAGGTCGAAACTGGATAATTAAAAAAAGGGGTGTGTATATATTACATAATTTAAACCCTATTATCTTTCTGCAGAAATATAGGCATGGGCGTGGCCTCAATGTCGGCTAGGATTGGTGGAATATTTGCCCCATTTGTGCTGGAGTTGAAGGTTGTATGGGGGTCGTATCCACTGTTAGTGTTTGGAGCACTGAGTATCATTGCTGGTTTGTTGGCTTTGTTTTTGCCGGAGACGTCCAGGCAGCCATTGCCACAAACTCTGGAGGATGTCAAAGACAGGGGACACGGGTGAGTTTGTTTCTTCCTTCGATCGATCAGTGTGTCCTCTCTGGGAAGCTACTTAAAGATTTATCAGACCAACCTGAGGTTAAAAAAAAAATATTCATAGTCTGGATGGCAGATCAACAATGCAGCTCAAAGATACGTCGCAAAAAAAGGTTATATAATTAGATCATCTATAACGCCTACATCTTCTTCTTCTGCCTTTCTAGCCCCCAATGGGGCATAGACTTTCAACCAGCTCACGCCAAGTCGTTCTATCTTTTGCTATCGAATGCAGCAGTCCCCATGTCCTCCCCCTCTTTCTAAATTTATTCCCTAGTTCCCTTCTCTATGCGTTTTTTGGCCTTCCCTTATTCCTATGCCCCTGTGGGTTCCAGTGCAAAGACATTATAGTTATACTGTTCTCTGGTTTTCTCATTGTGTGTCCTATCCAGCGCCAGCCTCTATTCTTCACCTCTTAGACCACTGAAGCTTGCTTAGTTATCTGCTAAAGCTCTACAAAAGTGATTCAATCATACAATTTTATTCCCTCTATTCCCTCTATTATTAGTAATTGTCTACATCAGCCAGCTATAACTTGCACTCCTACGCTGGTAAAGACATTTGTAGATTTTAGTCAGTGTGCGTATCACAGAAATCAGAAGGCCACCAAAACCGCTCTAAGACGATTATCATTTTATGGACAGGCAAGAGCAAGTTATTTTTCGATGCCTTAGAACAGGAGACAATCGACTTCGCAGCCGCATGTATTCACAATTTAAAGTCGGCGAATCAGCCATGTCCACATGTGGACTGGCACCTGGAACAACAGATTTGATTGATTTGATTTGATTCAAGAACCGACATCACAGCACTCAGGGCATTCCTATAAGCGCTCTGTCCCCGTGCTTCAGCAGCCAACGAAGAGTTCCGATACTAATGGTGCTAGTGATATTTTGATCAAACGTCCGTCTTGCCTTCCCTGTGAGCACCGAGCATCTGCCAAAACCTCTCGTCACTCCCATCTGCATCAATCTAATCAGACTGTGGTGATTCATCTGCCCTTCCGAACTGTACATTCTTTCCAACAAGGCACTAACCACATCTGCCTTATCATGCATCAGTATTCCACCAAGTTGTGCAGAGCCAGCTAATCTGTCCGTCTGTTTATTTCCCAACACACCGGCGAGCCCCGGTGAAAAAAATCCAGACAATACTCCTCATCCATGTTTTCTGCAGCGAGGCATGCCACTTTGCACGAAGCATGCCTGTTCTGATCTTCCTCAGTATGCTTTCTGAGTCAGTTACAATCACGATGTGTATGTGTGTGTGTTTGTGTGTGTGTGTGTGTGTGTGTGGTTTTCTCTTTCCAGCGGAAAGCTGCAGTGACCGCCTCCACCTCCATTCTTAAGCTGTATGTTGTGGTATCATATGCTAGGCTCTCCTGCACCAAACGTCGACCATATCCTCCAAGACTGTTTCAAATACAACAAATATTACAACAAATCAAGACAAACTTTTTGGCCAAGAAAGACATCGGTGGAAGTTAAACTTTACTGGTCGCTGAATGAATTACGAAAGACAGTGAAGTTCTTACTAGAGACAACATTGCACATATAAATAATTTATTTCAAGCGAACGAAAGAAGAAGAAGAGGAAGAAGAAGAAGAAGAAGAAGAAGAAGAAGAAGAAGAAGAAGAAGAAGAAGAAGAAGAAGAAGAAGAAGAAGAAGAAGAAGAAGAAGAAGAAGAAGAAGAAGAAGAAGAAGAAGAAGAGAGAAGAAGAAGAAGAAGAAGAAGAAGAAGAAGAAGAAGAAGAAGAAGAAGAAAAGAAGAAGAAAGAAGAAGAAGAAGAAGAAGAAGAAGAAGAAGAAGAAGAAGAAGAAGAAGAAGAAGAAGAAGAAGAAGAAGAAGAAGAAGAAGAAGAAGAAGAAGAAGAAGAAGAAGAAGAAGAAGAAGAAGAAGAAGAAGAAGAAGAAGAAGAAGAAGAAGAAGAAGAAGAAGAAGAAGAAGAAGAAGAAGAAGAAGAAAAAGAAGAAGAAGAAGAAGGAGTGTGCGTGTGAGTAGTGGCTGTATTATCTTTTCTTGTAAATTGAAATAGATTGGCCATATTAACTGCTATGATAGTTTCCCAACTATGGGTTTGCGAAAGGGAGGGTGGGGGCGGGGGGGGGGGGGAGTTTAATGGTTAATGGGAGAAGAGTCAGAGGTGGTCATCGCAACGATGGACACAAGAAATCATTTGTCATAATAGTTCACGTGGAGCCGCTGTGGTGTAGCTCTAGACGCTCGCCTAGGGATCCGAAGATCGTGGGCTCAGGTTCTGACGTAGCCTGACCTTGGATCCCAGGTCTATACAAGCCTTAAATATGTACCAAGTGCATTCATGGATAGTAGGGGGCCAAAATAAGCATCCTAATAGACATCGTTTGTGGCGATAGCACCACCATACGGCGCTGAATGATCTATATCAGGACATCATCCTCTGTTTCACTGCTATCAAAAGCAGCTAACAAAGACAGCAGTCTCAGTGACAGTTTCAGCTGCAGATAAATTAGGTCACAGACTGCTTTGCGTTAATTTAGACAATCATATGAGCGTTGCCCGTCTAGTAAACAAATTCAAACTACTGAAAGTAAAATGGTCTACTTCACCCACAGCAGTGAACCAATGTTGAGGCTGGGTTGTGATGCCTGTACAAAGATATGCATCGAATAATTTTTGCTACATGTTAACTAATAATCAACTTCTTTCCCTTTCAGATTAAAGTGCCTGAAAAAGTCCAAGGAAATTGAGCTGACAGTTGTGACTTAAGATTACCAGCGACTAAATATATGCCACATTATTTCCAATAAGTATAGGATCCAAACATCACAAAGTGTTCGTTGTCACTACAAGTGTGTGTGTGTGTGTGTGTGTGTGTGTGTGTGTGAGTGTTTGTGTGTGCGTGTGTGTGTATTCGTCGGCTGGTCCACAAAATACGCCGCCGACTAAAGATCGATTAATAAACAAAGAGCTGGTGATAAAACAGTGTTTATTCCTGTGTGATAAAACAGTGTTTATTCCTGCGTCTATTTTATTTAAAACTAGCTGTGCCCGGCCACGCGTTGCTGTGGCATATTTTGGCTAAGTGGAAAAATCATTGTCTGCTCAGATAAAGAGATAGTCTTCGATCCCCACCCCCCCCCTCCAACCAATACTAAACCCTCTGGCTCACGACCCCGTGTCTACTCCTATGGTAAAACAGATAGTAGTGACATTATTTTAGTTATTGTGGTGGTAGTAGTTGTACTGGTACTTGAAGGATTGTGTGGTAAATATTACACTGGTTGCATTTACTTTACAGTACAATTTCTGCTCTCCATTTAAGTCCGGATGGCCAGGGATGTCAAGGTCAGTTATTAAGAATGTCGTCAGGTGATGACTTTTGAATCCTTCGGAGAGGGAGAGAGCAGTAGTCAGTGGATGGGGGAGGGGAGGTGGTGATGACAGACATTGTTAACTTGAAGAGCTTGACACAAGATTTTAGGGTTTTCATTTCCTAATTTTTTTTTTACTTTACTAAGGCTACCTCCGCTATTCTCATTTTATTTTACAACCTACTTGGTTATTTACAAGCACAGCTGTAAGCTTTACTTCCAGCTCTTGAAAATATACAAAAAGCTTGAGCATGTGATAACAAACAAAAAAAAAAGACATTTTTTTGAAGTCCTAATAATACAGTTTAAACGAACACTATAATGACATAATTATATGTTGCGTGTTCTAGAGTCGGCAAACCAGACTATCTCTATATCTGCTTCGGCAATGATTGCGACATTACGCATATTAGACACGTGCGATTTCTTTTTTCTTTCTTTTCATAAAAATTTTAATGAGGGAGAGAGTAGTGGGTTGATTTTTTTTGGGGGGTGGGGGGGGGGGGGGGGTGTTGGGGCATATATATATGTAGCAACAAAAAAGGGTCACTAACTGTGTTTTTTTTTTTACTTGGGATACTGAGAATATTGTTTTTAGCGTCAACTAGTGCAGAGGACAGAGTAACAAATGCAGTTTGCTCCTTCACCCTGTCGCTGTATGTTTATATATACTAGCTGTACCCGGTCGCGCGTTGCTATGGCATAGTTTGTCTGAATAGAAAAGAAAGAAAAAAGAAATCGCACATGTCTAATAGGATTACTGTCGCAATCATTGTCTGCGCAGAAATAAAGATAGTCTTCAATGCCGCCCCCCCCCCCCCCCCCCAAAAAAAAAAAAAATCAACCGACTACCCTCTCCCTCATTAAAAATTTTATGAAAAGAAAGAAAAAAGAAATCACGCGTGTCTAATATGCGTAATGTCGCAATCATTGCCGAAGCAGATATAGAGATAGTATATATATATATATATATATATATATATATATATATACATGCACGCACGCACACACACACACACACACACACATACACACACACACACTAGAAATCCTTCGATATTTGCAATTGAGGTAGGCACAAGGCCAGCAGTATGTGATTATATTTTTCATGGCGTAGTTATGACGGTTTACTGATGTCATACCTAAGGATCTTGCCTCTCACCCTCTTCATTATTTTTTCTACGGTTTGAAATTATACCACGGCTCATATAACAATATATTCTTTGTAAGGTAAATTGTGTTGGTATTTTATTTTTTTTTTGTTTTACTAGAAACAGTCAATCAATCTTCTTCTTCTTCTTCTTCTTTGCCTGTGGTTTTGTATGCTCAGATAAGACCATCAGGCGGGTTGCCTCCATGAACTCGTATGTCAGCAGCAGGTCCTTCATGGTTCCCCATAGCTTGCTCTGCACACTTTGCTTTTGAGGCCAGGTGTCTTTCCGAAGTTGTAGGTAGAGTGGGCAGGCCTGCAGAATGTGCTAAGGTGTTTGTGGTCCTGTTTGACAAGCCCACTTGGGGACTGTGCAATCTTTATGTTATGCATGTGGTAGTTAAGCCTGCAGTGTCCTGTTCGTTATAGGAAAATTGTTGTTAGGTGCTTTCTGTTGAGTCTGCTGGTTGGGTCTTGTGGATCTTTTCTGTTAGTGTGTTATCTCCACAGTTCCTTGTATTTTCCCTTTATAAGTATTCTAATTTCTGGTCATTACAATGAATGGGCCAATAAATCAATCAGGCCCTGCCTGCAATGGATCTCCAACATGCTGTCTTTTGCCCTGGATGGTTACTCTCATAGACTGTTGTTCGTCCATCTCTTGATGTTGGTCTTCCATTCGTATAGCTGTTTGCTTTTTTAAGCAATAATACAATGAAATATATTTATTTCGTGCACAATTTATTGCTTGATAGGTATATGACTACATAAGTTAAGTTACCATATAAAGCTCACAAGTGTATTACTTCAACTGAAATATACAAATCAAAAAGTCTCTTGCTACACTTTTTTTTCAACACAGAAGTCCAAAATTAGCAAAGTAATCCTTTTGTTTGCCTCACTTAGTATTAATATTACAAAATACCACACATCAAAGTTTACAATACGACGTGTTCTTATTTAAATTGGCATCTTAAACACTATGTCTTGAATATATATTTATATTACTATGACAGTTTAATTCATAGTTGCTGCCTTCGAATCAATCAGGGCTTTCTCCTTTCAACACAGTGCGAAATTTAGTATTATATTTATAATAAATAATTATATTCACTGCTGAATTGAACACTTCGAAGTGTTTCCCAAGACTATTCACAGCAAGATACAGCCTACTGTATTTTCTACCAATAGCAAATTCGTGCTCTACATTCGTGAAAATGCTAACCAGAATCTTTCGGTGTATTGCATATTATGTACACCACAGAAATAAGCACCACTTGTTGAACTACTCGCAAATCTTTGCCTGTTAGTTTATTGGGGTCAGTGGTGGCTTTATTTGGGTTTCCCTGAAGAGTGGATTCATACGTACTGTTACAGTTTGAGGACATGGATTGTCGGAATCTGGCCGATGCACGCAAGCTGTTGGCCATGACGGTGATACAGACAATGACGATGACTTCCGTGACCAGTGGTAACACCATGTCTACGAGTGTCCACACAACGATCTTGATTGACTCTCTGTAGGGTGACAGCCACAATGCTGGTCGGGAAGTGTTGGTTTTTAGATCCAACCTTGTTCTCATGGCCATATTTGCCAGAAGCGGTGTATAGCTGGACACTGTGAATACGGAAATCCCAGCCAGAACAACAATGGCTGTGCCTTTTGTGAACGTGTTTTTAAACTGTAGAGGTTTTACAATGCACATACAACGGGCAACAGCCAGAAATGTTGTGGTTAGCATATTTCCCACGTTGATTAGAATCATGATGTTAAAGAAGAATACTTTTATTCCAAATGGTTCAACGGACCATTGCAGTCGGTATCTGAATTCCATTATATAGAATACTGTGGCTACCCCAAGACTAAACGAGACGATCAAATACAAGAGGTCAAAGACGGCTAAGGCCAGGAAAGAAATGATGACTCCGTCATTGAGCCCCATGAATGATGAACGTTCTTATGATGATGATATTGGACACAACTCCAATCAATGACAATATTGTCCATACCACAGAGCAGGAGTCATTCACAATTAGATATTCATCCTGTGTCATTAGCCCAAAGACTAATGCTGATAAGTTTTTCATGTTGGCCAACCTTTATTGACAAACACTCAGTAGTTTCATACTTTATTGGTGTCTACACATTTTATTATCCTTTCATCGTCACCTACACTTTTAATAGAAGTGCTCCATCATAACACATTTTAAATCGTTGTCCAGCCTTTGCAGGATGCATTTTTTCGTTATTTTGAAGCCCCACACAAACTGTTGCCAAGGGCCGCAATATGGCCTAACGGTTGAACACGGTTTCTGGGACCTCTCCACGGCGGATCCTCATCCGCACGGTGGCACTTTGTGTCATCGGGTGTTCATCGCTCTGTGTGATTTCCTGGTGGGGTAAAATGCACTTACTTATTCCCTCACATATTTCTTGTCTTTCTGTAGCAAATTGTAGAATGTAATAACACGAGATGATGACTGTATTCAAACTGTCTCAAGAAGCTGAAATATATTGAACTGTTATTCTCTCATTTACACATATTATTGCTGTTTCAAGCACGATGCAGGTCAAAGTGATATAGGCACTAGCAGCTAGAATCATGGCTCTTTAAATTAAAGTTTGTAAAATGTTTCAAATTGAAGATGCTTTAGTTTACAAGGTAATAAAAACCAATCAGGTCTACGATGGGCTAGAATACAAGTACACTCCATAATTTTTTACACTGGTGCCCAGAAACAGTCACTAATGTGTTATATGCTGTGCAGTTGTAAACACCAAAACGCATAATAAAACACACATGTATATGGAGATACGCATGCCGTTTTTATATGTGTGTATACATATATATTTAAGAAGATAGAGAAGAAGAAGAAGATATATATATAAGAAGAAGAAGAAGAAGAAGAAGAAGGAGAAGAAGATATAGAAGAAGTATAAGAAGATAAGAAGAATAAGATATAAGATAAGATATATATATATATAAGAAGAATATATAAGATAAGATAAGATATAAGATACATAGAAGAAGAAGAAGAAGAAGAAGACATAAGAATAAGATACATAGAGATACATACATACATACATACATACATAAGATAAGAAGAATTGTATATTTTATATATACACACACACACATAATCAGTTACCTCGACACGTAGATTAAAACATACAGCCACAGGGTGAAGGAGCAAACTGAATATATTACTCTGTCCTCTGCACTAGTTAAAGCAAAAAACAAAATTCTCAGTGCCCTTAGTGAAAAAAAAAAAAAGTTAGAGATCCTTTTTGTTGCTGCAATGACTTAGAATCATGCAGGGATGTCAGTTAAACAAAAAAAAATAAATCAGTAAAGTACATTTTCCCTTCCCATCCTGATAAGACATGGCATATCTTTGGTTTATCGTTACAGTTCAGTATTTTAAACCATCCGTCACTTTAGTGGATGATCTGACTAATATCGCCTCTCTCGCGTTGCTTTCTGTGCATTTCCTTCAATTATTTCAGGCTGGGTAGATCCAGTAGCCTAGGTAAATGGAAATGACTGCCCTTCTCGAGATGGATTGGTACACTGTCGACCACGCTGGTATGGATACGTGCTGGCCGTTGCGTTACCTCGGATTCCATGTAATAGAGAACGCTGGGTAATTGAGTGAGTTATTGACCTAACTACCAGTAGTCTGACTATGACGGTAATGATGTTAACAAAAGCAATGAAGTGGCTTCAGACAGCAGTTTTCACATGCTTGCAGTCTTTTTCTAAGTGATTCCATGAGCCTGACCGAGACAGAGTGGGTTCTATGACATGGCTGGAATCTCTGTGGAAATTTCGTCTGACAGGAATCAATTTCGTTTTGTTTATTACTCTTGAGTAAGAGGAAATGAACAATTGTATTAGCTTGTTATTTGCAAGCGACTGACCGAGCCGACGGTATCAATGTTATCAAAAAGGCAGGACATATAAAGCTTCATGAGACTGTGGAAAAAGACTAAAAATTCAAAGGTCTTTAAGAACTTCAAGTCAAAAGAGGTATTGCCAGATATGAACATTCTACAGGTAAGCAAACAAAAGCCAACACAGAACTGGTGTTTTCGGTTGTCACATGTTGAGCGACACTAATGAGATCCGAACGCTTACGAACTTGGGATAATCGGTCGGTTAACTAAAAAACTGGTTAATTAAACATACTATACGAGATTTAAGCTTCCTAAATACAACAATAATCTTGTAAAAGTTTGAACAACGCCATTTAAAAAGTATATTTCAACTACATGAATCAGTTTGCTAAAAGTTAATAATTATAATGACATGTTCACGTCATGGGCACATTATGTATATGGTGCGATATGCATTATAGTAACAACGTTCTCATGTAGGACGTAATTTTTCGTTACTCTGCAGTCCCACTCCGGCGGTTGATGGTTGACCCAAACATGTGTCCGCGTGATCCTCATCCTAATGGTGGCACTCTGTGTCAACGGGTGTTTATCGCTCAGTGTGATGTCCTAATAAGGTAAAATGCCAAGTCAGTGGTGCGACACCAACATTTCTTACCAAATCTATGCTTATTGAGTGATTTGGTCAACATCCTGCCAGTCGCCTTTACTTCGCATGACATTCCCTGGCACCTATCTGAGGTATGAGTATTTGGTACCGTAAGTCAAAAACATAGTCGTAGTTGAGGTTTCAACTTTCACTGCAGGTCGGGTCACCCCATACTTGCTCCGTTTCTGTGCCAGTCAAAAAACAGATCTAATGGTAGGTAGGTAGGTAATTGTACAGAACCAGGACGTTGCACAAGCGATAAACTGCCGGTGACACAAAGTGCCACCATTCGGATGAGGATCACCCCTGGAGAGGTCCCGGAAACCCCGTTCAGCCGTTAGGCCATATTTCAGGACAAGCTATATTAAGGGCCCCGGCAAAAGCCAGGGTGGTGCTTCAAAAAAGCTAACAATTGAATTCCACAAGGGGATTAGGAGATGAGATGGAATGCCCACACTGTCCCACTTGAAATACTGGTGAACAAACAGTTAAAGTAAAGTAAAGTAAAGATCCCTTTTCACGCCTTTCGGCGCATCGGGCATATGGGCAGAGCGTCCCATATTTTTACAGACCATCAGCACTCGGTGGGTAATGTGGTCAGCATTACGCCGGCTGTCTTTACTTTCCCAGGACAGCCCATCCTGGTACCCATTTTAGGCTGGGTCGACCTGCGACGTCCCATACCACGACAAAATTCCACGCAGCCTGCAGTGGGTTTCGATCGCGGTATGCTGGCAACAAACAGTTAGTCCCTACAAAATCCAGCAACATGCGTACACAGTAAAAGTCTATGACAGTTGTAAGGCAGTTGCTCTAGGCGCCAGAGTCAACAGTAACATCTGGAAATGCACTTAGTCGTTGAATGAAGTAGTCGGCCCCGATAAATTGGCTATACACAAGAACGATTATTACATAAGTTATTTCGCCAGCCCACATGTCAACCGGCTACCGGACATATTGAATACTACGACTTCACCGCTAGGCAAATGAAAGGTATTCCCACGAGAAGAGAAAAAAAAACAGCTTACAGTGCTGCACCAAACACTTAGCTCAGTAGCTCAGCCTGCGAAACAGTATACTTCGGCCCAAATGTGGAAACTGCATTAGCAAAGCCCTATCAAAAAAAAAAAAATAATTCTGAAGTCTTATTTCTACAATGCCTCAGTTAACGAAGGCTACGGTGGCTGGGTCACACCTGGAAAATATGGAGGATGAAAAGTCCCTAAGGACATCCTTTTTGGTGAATTGAAGACGAGTAGATGTCGAGGCCGACCTCTACTACGGTATAAAGATGTGTGCAAGAGGGAAATGAATGGTAGAGGTATTGAGGTGGACTCATGGGAACAAAATGCCATGTACCGTGTTGTTTAGAGAGGGCATATCTGGAAGGGGATGAGAGTGAAGGAAGAAATGATTATAGAAAAGATGAGAGCTGAGCGTCTGAGAAGAAATTGATTAAACACAAATGTTGACAACAATAGTCCTGAAATCCCATGCTATCATTGGGGAAGACTTTTCTTGATACGGGCTAGTCACACTCGCCATCGCCATGGGCCGTGATTCCCATGCCTCTTCATAGCGCAATATAAAACTATCGTTTGGAAATACGGAAAGGTGCCAATCGGTAATAATTCTTCTACATTGGGCCGATATATTGGCCAGGTTAGCCTTCCTGAAAAACAAATGCTGTTCATGCTAAGAATAAATTAAGAATAATGTTAACTGCATAAAAATAAATAAAATAAGGTGTTTTTATAATGAGAACAATAATGTGATTAGTAAGGACTTTAATCACATCACACAGATAGGGCATATCCTTTGGTGCCACGAACTCCTGCTCTCCTCCCCTATAAGCTCTCTAAAACAAACAAACAGTTGATATGAATCATACCAACACTGTGCTACCAGTCCAAGACTTGAACATTATCAAAGGCTAACCTACGTTAGACGTGATTTTACAGAAGAATGCTTAGAATACCTTGGCTAGCCAAAAAAAAAAGCAACCAAGAGGTTTTGAAAGAGGCGGGAGCCCGAAGGCAACTTATCACAGACATCAGAAGGAGACAGTCATCGTTTTTAGGCCATGTTATGAGAAGGGGGAAAATAGAACATGTTGTGACCACTGTAAAGATCTGTGGAAGGAGGTATAGAGGAAGACAAGAAGAGAAGATGCTTGATAGTCTTGTTGCATGGCATGGAGGTGTGTCGGCACACAAACTGATACATGCTGCAGGAGATCGCAGATTATGGAGAGGCATGATCGTCCACGCCAGTCGGCAAGGTACCTGATGACGATGAACCTACGTACAATTTATCACTTATGAAATTAGATGCCTAAGAAAAGCTGCCACCTTAATCACACGAGACAACGTTAAAAATGATATTATCAGACAGACTTGTAGGAACAACACCATTCAGCAAATTAATTGAGAAACCGAAGATCAAATGGTTTGGTCGTCTAAAAAGAATGCAAGTGGAACAACTACCAACGCAGGCGCTACACATTTAAAGATCTAAAGTGAAAGCAAGAGGCCGCCCTAGGAGACTATGGACTGGTGACATTAAGAACTTCTACATCGACATAGAAAGACAATAGTCATTGCTGCCCATCCAGCAATGAATCACATACTACACCTCCTCACAACGCTTAACGGCAGAAGTGAAATTAATGATGAGGATTTCACAACGTGACATGTGCAAAAAGAAAATTAGACGAGGTAACGTACTTACACGTTTTTTTCCAGCCTAAACTTGCATTAAGTAAGCGGTGATGTGTACAAAGATAAGAAAAGAACTATTTTCTCCCAACTGGCACATCAGGCTTATAATGCTAATCCCACATTTATATTGACCAGTCTGTGATGCAGTCGACATGACACCAGTCGCCTTTACCTTTTAGGTCTTTACCTGGTACCCAGTTTAGGTTTAGGCATTTCTTAAAAACACCTATCCAAATGCGGATTTAAATCTGCGATCTTCAGGTCACTTGATGATAGATTTGAATAGACCACTTGTGTGGGCAAAACTCAATGCAGATTCGAATTTACGACTTTCAGGTCACTTGATGACAAATTCGGATAAATCACTTGTGTATGCACTTCCAAATGCTGTCTTGTGGATTAAATGGGTGTATATCCGACAGACTTTACTAGGAATGCAGTCTGTGTAAGGCGTTTAACCTAAAAGGGACATTGATTCACATTCTGTGTGGTTTTCGCTAGCATCAGAAAGAAGCAACAATGGAGGTCGTCGGTCTACTGTGATGTCGTTAACTGTGATTACCTGATTGCCAGATTCATGTTTCTTATAGAGCAGTCAACACTTTCGGTGAGTGATATGGAACGAACAAAAAGTGTGCAGTCAACACTTTCGGTGAGTGATATGGAACAAACAAAAAGTGTGCAGTAAAAATCAACTGAAAAAAAATAAATAAATAAATAGATTCACTAAAATCCTAAATTGCTACTAACCAGGATAAACGCTTAATCGACAGATGTGAATAAAGGCAATAACACTGCTATAAGTAATGGTTGCACTTACTGGCAACGATTACTGCAGTCTAAACAAGAAAATGAATATAGTATATGATCTATAGCAAAGTGTAAGTGCACAGTTATCGCCTATTGTCTGTAAGTGCAGGATTAATTCGTGTTTCTAAAATGTAAAAATATTAGAGATGATCGGAGCTTTTACGTTTACAATATGTGCTGGAATCATCAAACACATAAACTGGCCATTATTTGTAAGGCATTAAAAAAAAAGTGTAGATGGGTTTATTTCGATCTGAGAGGAAAACCGTGTGTGTTTATTACAGTAACACACATTACTTGTAATACTTATTAGAAAGTGCTGGGAATCCTTCAGAGGTTAACCATAATTTTGCTTACCAATATTCTTATTACCCTTCTGAATCAACGATTACTTGGAAGGGTTGAGGGGGGGTGGGGGGGGGGGGGGGGGAGAGACGGCCGCATTTTGTATTTACTCTAAGCCAGCCTGTATAAACTGTTGGTTATGATTGCGATGCTTAGTTATGATAGTGCTTTTTGAATTATTATTATGTATTTCTGTTAAATAGCTTTTACTTGAAAACTCTGGGTAATATTTGGGAGTCCTGACTTTCTATGGTGTCTTTCTCGTCTATGTTCATGTCTGTTTTATGAGGATAAACCCACTGTCAGTTACATAGTGCAATTTTGTCTACTTCTCAATAAGGACGGTTGCGTCATAAGAGTCGGATATAATTTTTCATTATTTTAAAGCCCTACCTGACCCTATCTATAAAAATTATATGGTTAAGCACCAGCAAGGAGATCAAAATTATAATTTTGAGAGCATGCATCTTCCCTGTAGCAACATACGGATTTGAGTCGTGGACTATCTTCCATTCCTTAAGAAAGAAAAGAGGTTCTTTTGAGCTGAAATACTACAGAAAGATTCTCAGAATATTTGGACGAAAAAGAGGAGAAATACTGACATCTTGAAAGATCTAAATATCAAGGAAGATTGTCTAATAAACAGCATCCTGTTTCGGAAGCTGAAATATTTTGGTCATATCAAGCGCCACGACGGATTGAAAAGCGTTATAGCAGATGTATGGTGCCATGAATTAGAGGCAGCGACCGACCAACACGAAGCTGGGTAAAGGATATAAGTGACTCCTTGAGTATGAAACTGCATGAGGCGGGAGAGCTGGCGAGAGACCAAGTTTCTTTCAGGCAGACTGTGATGAGAGCGACGTACTGCAAAGGACCTGCTACATGATGATAATCTAGCTGTAGTCGAGGGCCTTAATATAACCTTACGGTTGAACGGGGTTTCTGGGATTTGTTCACAAGTGATCCTCATTCGAATGTTGACACGTTGTGTCACCAGATGTTGGTCGCTCGTTGTACGGTCCTGGCAGGGTTGAACTACATACACTCCCAATAAATACATATTTTTATTTAACCCCGCCGCAGTGTTGGACGCAATTGGTTTGTTATTTTTAAGCCCCACCCGGCTGTAGTCGACGACCCAAATATAACCTAACGGTTAAACGGAGTTTCTGGGACTTGTGCCCCGAGTGATTCTCATGCCTAGGTCTGACACTTTGCGTCAGCGGGTGTTTGTCCCTCGTTGCGCCTTCCTGCTGGGGTTGAACTTCAGTTATTCTCAGTAAGGACTAATCCCTAGAAGGACACATTTGGTGATAGACTCCCTCTGTTTACGTATACTGCCACAGTACTCACCGTCTCAGTTTCGATCCAGTTGATTCGGACGTTTTGTAGTTAGACAATGTTATACAAATAGCCCTAATGCTATGCATATGTAAAGTAAAGGACCCGATTCCACGCCTTTAGCCGTATTGAGCATTTAGTGCTAGATTTATATATTACAGACCAATCGGCACTTGGTGATGATGTAGTCAAAAAAGCAACGTAACCAGCACAGGCAACACACTTGGCTGACTAGAAAACACAAGACTCCTATCAAGGTTAGAAGAAATTCTAAATCACAAGTCATTGCATAAAGTCAGAAAACTATATAGATTATAAATTAGGTAAAGAAAACTAAAGGGTGAGCCTAATTCAGTAGCAGAGGCTGGCTGCCTTTGGCATGGGAAACGGTAGGCCTTCGGATATTCTAGACTATGACATATTTGGAAATAAGTTTGCGCCATCCAAGACCTTTCTCTTTACAGTCTGTGACCCTTAGCTTTGTCGAGGGTTTCATGCAGGTTTTTTTTTTAAATCTGCATTTTCTCTGAGATATGACTTTGTTTGCAGAACATTGACACTATCTGCAATAGTAGGCAGTGCAAGTATATATCGCATACTACCGGGGTATCTTGTAAATCCCAAAATTACCCTTATGGCTTCATTCTGTATTCGTTTAAATTTCACCAGCTTTGATATGGTAAGCGTAACTAGTCCATTGTAGCCATAACCTTGCATCTAGTCTTTTTTGAAATTTCACCGCAACTGCCTCCACAGGATCCATGTCTGTATGTTTGAAGGGGGTATTTTGTTGGATTTCCTCCTGCGACGTAACATTTGATGTAGCGGGGACTGTCAAACCATAAGAAAGCAAACGAAAGGAGGCAATAGATTTACAAAAGACGGTTTTAAAAATATATACATACACACTCACACACCAACACACACATTATATATATATATATATATATATATATATATATATATATATATATATATATATATATATATATATGTCTGTACGTGTGTATGTATGCAAGTGTAAATGTATGTATGTATGTATGTATGTATGTATGTATGTATGTATGTATGTATGTATGTATGTATGTATGTATGTATGTATGTATGTATGTATGTATGTATGTATGTATGTATGTATGTATGTATGTATGTATGTATGTATGTATGTATGTATGTATGTATGTATGTATGTATGTATGTATGTATGTATGTATGTATGTATGTATGTATGTATGTATGTATGTATGTATGTATGTATGTATGTATGTATGTATGTATGTATGTATGTATGTATGTATGTATGTATGTATGTATGTATGTATGTATGTATGTATGTATGTATGTATGTATGTATGTATGTATGTATGTATGTATGTATGTATGTATGTATGTATGTATGTATGTATGTATGTATGTATGTATGTATGTATGTATGTATGTATGTATGTATGTATGTATGTATGTATGTATGTATGTATGTATGTATGTATGTATGTATGTATGTATGTATGTATGTATGTATGTATGAATGTATGTATGTATGTATGAATGTATGTATGTATGTATGTATGTATGTATGTATGTATGTATGTATGTATGTATGTATGTATGTATGTATGTATGTATGTATGTATGTATGTATGTATGTATGTATGTATGTATGTATGTATGTATGTATGTATGTATGTATGTATGTATGTATGTATGTATGTATGTATGTATGTATGTATGTATGTATGTATGTATGTATGTATGTATGTATGTATGTATGTATGTACCTACGTACGTACGTACGTACGTACGTACGTACGTACGTACGTACGTACGTACGTACGTACGTACGTACGTACGTACGTACGTACGTACGTACGTATGTATGTATGTATGTATGTATGTATGTATGTATGTATGTATGTATGTATGTATGTATGTATGTATGTATGTATGTATGTATGTATGTATGTATGTATGTATGTATGTATGTATGTATGTATGTATGTATGTATGTATGTATGTATGTATGTATGTATGTATGTATGTATGTATGTATGTATGTATGTATGTATGTATGTATGTATGTATGTATGTATGTATGTATGTATGTATGTATGTATGTATGTATGTATGTATGTATGTATGTATGTATGTATGTATGTATGTATGTATGTATGTATGTATGTATGTATGTATGTATGTATGTATGTATGTATGTATGTATGTATGTATGTATGTATGTATGTATGTATGTATGCTATGTATGTATGTATGCATGCATGCATGCATGCATGCATGCATGCATGTATGTATGTATGTATGTATGCATGTATGCATGTATGCATGCATGCATGTATGCGTGTATGCGTGTATGCGTGCATGCATGTATGCATGTATGCGTGTATGCATGTATGCGTGTATGCGTGTATGCGTGTATGCATGTATGCATGTATGCATGTATGCATGTATGCGTGTATGCGTGTATGCGTGTATGCGTGTATGCGTGTATGCGTGTATGCATGTATGCATGTATGCATGTATGCATGTATGCATGTATGCATGTATGCATGTATGCATTATGCATGTATGCATGTATGCATGTATGCATGTATGCATGTATGCATGTATGTATGCATGTATGTATGTATGTATGCTTGTATGTATGTATGTATGTATGCATGTATGCATGTATGCATGTATGTATGTATGTATGTATGTATGTATGTATGTATGTATGTATGTATGTATGTATGCATGCATGTATGCATGCATGTATGTATGTATGTATGTATGTATGTATGTATGTATGTATGTATGTATGTATGCATGTATGTATGTATGTATGTATGTATGTATGTATGTATGTATGTATGTATGTATGCATGTATGCATGTATGCATGTATGTATGTATGTATGTATGTATGTATGTATGTATGTATGTATGTATGTATGTATGTATGTATGTATGTATGTATGTATGTATGTATGTATGTATGTATGTATGTATGCATGTATGTATGTATGTATGCATGTATGTATGTATGCATGCATGCATGTATGTATGTATGTATGTATGTATGTATGTATGTATGTATGTATGTATGTATGTATGTATGTATGTATGTATGTATGTATGTATGTATGTATGTATGTATGTGTATGTATGTATGTATGTATGTATGTATGTATGTATGTATGTATGTATGTATGTATGTATGTATGATATGTATGTATGTATGTATGTATGTATGTATGTATGTATGTATGTATGTATGTATGTATGTATGTATGTATGTATGTATGTATGTATGTATGTATGTATGTATGTATGTATGTATGTATGTATGTATGTATGTATGTATGTATGTATGTATGTATGTATGTATGTATGTATGTATGTATGAATGTATGTATGTATGTATGTATGTGTGTATGCATGCATGTATGTATGTATGTATGTATGTATGTATGTATGTATGTATGTATGTATGTGTGTGTGTATGCATGTGTGTATGCATGTATGTATGTATGTATGTATAACAAAAGTTTACTTAACTAACTCTAAAGTTGCTGCGGCAAATGTGAATAATGCGGCCAAAACATTACGTTTTTGTTAACAACACAATTTGATTCACGTTTATGGACCACTTACAAACAATAAAGCTAGCTGGAATAATTGTTTTGTATCACTGCTGATGGAGTGACATCATTTTGTCTTTGTCGGCGAAATGTCACTATTCTAGAGTGTAACAATCACATACCGTACCAATAATTTACTGCACTTGTTGTGCTCTTCTTGTGACCACTCCACCCTAGTTATTTCCCCTCTTACGACAGGCTGGCAGAGTGGAAATTGATTGACACTGATTTACAAACAACGCAGTGCCCTGGAGGGTTTAATACTCACCCTGGTGTAAATTATGTGTCAACTTAAGGCGCAGTTGTATTTTGTTTTTTGTTTTTACAGGGTCTGTCTCCCAAATGCCCAGCCTGCCCCCCTCCCCTCCCGACTACCCAGAGGATATTACATTTGTATTTAACCGTCGTAGATTATTCCTACAATTCTAATTTAACACAGTATTAACAAACGAATGAACCAGATTAGAGTATTATAAACAATGCAATGTTCAGTGCATATACATTTTTAGTCTAATACATAAGGACATTACAAAATCTTTTCCTGAAAAAAAAAAATTGAAGAATATAAACCTCGTCCATAAATTGGAAGCACATTTTTTACGTTTAATTTTAAAGCCCCACCCTTGCTGAATAGTCAGGGGGGCCTTAAATAACCTAACGGTTGAACTGGGTTTCTGGGACTTGTTCCCGAGATATTCCCAACCGAATGGAGGCACTTTGCGTCACCGGGTGTTTGTCGCTGGTTGTGCGGTCCTGGTGGGGTTAAACGTCACTCACTCCTTTCTGCACATGGCTGCAGGATGAGCCGCATCAGCACCTGGTATGGCGTGAGGGGTTCCTTTTTCTAACTTCTTTCAAAGTTAAAGGCGCATCCCATATTTACTCTTTTGTTTTGACTTCCAAGGTATGATTGTTGCAGTCTAAGAGTGGTCAAGCGTTGAGGCCGCAGCTCGGATGGAGAAACAGAAAAATTAAACCATAGACAAGATTATATTCCTACATAGGACTGAAATTTACATTCTTAGAATTCTGTGAGGCGTTATACGCATACCGTTTATATTACCTTGAAATGTTGAACGGGGTATCTGGAATTTGCTGTGTTGCTTTGCAACCCAGGACGCGATGTTTAGAGATGGTAGAGTTGCCAAAGCTTTAGGTATAAACCCAGAAGGGCAAAAAGACAAACGGGCCCTTCTATTTACAAAAAATAGCAAATTTTTTAAAAGTGTTTTTAAAATATAAACTTAGTCCTAAAAAAAAAAAAAAAAAAAAAGAAATTACGATTAACATTAAAGAAAGAATACTATACTATACTTTAACTGTATAATTGGAGACTTCTTTCATTTAGCACATCTATGTCGACTTATTACTGGTTCATAATGGTGGAGTACTTTACATATGTAGGTGGGAATAGTGTTGTTTGGATTCAGCTGACAATATGCTTCGCTAGTCCAGCTGTTTGTAGATGGGCTGAATGGTTTATCATTGAACTGACTCCAAGGGGGTAAATAACATAACATTAAAAAAAAAACACACACACACAGAAGAGTGGATTATATGTATGTTTGTGTGTGTGTGTGTGTGTGTGTGTGCTGTGTGTGTGTGTGTGTGTGTGTGTGTATATATATATATATATATATATATATATATGAGAGAGATAGAGAGAAAGAAATACAGGGAGAGAGAGAGAGAGAGATATGTTCAAGTATCGTAAGCCAATAAATAAGCTGGGGGCATTTGAAATATCGACGGGGGAGCAGTTAGACTTTATGTAAAAGTAGATTTTTCGGACATCATAAAATAATGAATTCTTTGTCTGTAGACTAAAAGATGACACAGTTTTTCTCTGATAGTCATAATGTCACTAGTTAAAAGGATTTGCTGTGTGCATCTGTGTGAATCAATGTGTTTTTGTAAAATGAATTTACATGACCCATCTTGCTGTATATGCTCTGTAAATTTCTGTCGGTGCTCACCTGCATCGAATGATGCCGAGTTCCCGTGTGTACCTGAACAACTCACATGGCGTACCGACGGTGCTTTTTATGTTAGTTTGTTGCCTATCTTTACAGAATGTTGATGAACCAATTCCATCATATTTTTTTTTGCTGTTGTGGCTGGGATCAAACCCGGCACCCCGGCATTAGGAGACGCATTCGCAACGTCTAAGCCACAGACGCTGACGCTTTTTATATATATATTAACCAGCCGACAATCTGGTATTTTGTCAGTACCATTGACGACGGCAATAGAAGCACCGCTTACTTATCTAAAAAATCAGTGAGAAGTTACATTACGCACATAGTTTAGGTGGAAATTAGTGATAATAATGATATCCATTAGAAATACAGACATCCCAAGAGATCTGAACATCAAGGAATATTGACTAATAAACATCTTTTTGTCACTGTAACTAAAATATTTTTAGTAATTTTAGATGTCACCGGGGATTTAAAAAAAAAAATATGATAGCAGACGGCATAGTACAGGAAAGAGAGGCAGGGGTCGAGAAACTGGAAGATGGGTACAGGATATGGATGACTCCTTGGATATGGAGGAACACGAGCTGGCAAGAGACCGAGTTTCTTTCAGACAGACCGGGATAAGAGCGACTTCTTCAAAAGACCTGCTATATGATGATGGTTTATATCCATTACCACTAGGTCTGGTAGTCTGATAGTCTTAGTTTCAGCTTCATAGCAAACAGGTCACCTCATTGTTGCCCCGCTCCTGTGCCAACGAAAAACATACATCATGTTTATCACAGTCCCTTGTGGAAAGATTGACAGACTTCTGTCTCAGCATATCTAGCATACACGCGCATTAAAAGCATACGATAGCCATCCGAAGTGCTAACACAAACAGTCCGACATTAGAAATGCAGTTCATTATTGATGGTGGCAGAAGTCACAAACAGATCAGCAGTTGCACACACGATCAATTTTAAACACATAAAGGCACCACCAACATTGCGACAACAGGAATTGTGCCATTTTCTGAATCTACAATTCACACCACCATGCTGGTCACAGTCGAAAAAACATTCCAAATGAAATCCGCAGCTCACAGTGTCATGCCATGCATGTTACTCAAAAGCTGGGCCACGAAACTATATCCTTTCAGTCTAGAAATAAAGCAAAAATGTAACGGCCACAGTCTGGCAAAAGCAAAAAATTTGCCTCGTCTTCAAACAGTGTCCGTGCTTAGCGTCCATTTTGACCGGAAGTCCCACTAGGTCGCCTAACGCTAATGTTTTCACAATAGTGAAATTCTCCTACGTCTTTCTGCTTGTTTAATAAATTCGTCAATCGGGTGCCGCCTTTACAACGAAGGTTGACTGCAAAGGATCTTCAACACACTCCGTCTTAGAACAAGCAACGAAATCAGTAGAGGTAAAAGATTATTATGGCCTGAAGAGAATAAGGCATCTGGGTGTAACCAGAGGGTCTAGCCGGCTCACTACACTCAGAGGAAAGGCAAGACGGACATAAAACCAGATTGTAACTGGTACCATCATCATTAGAACTCTGCGCTGGCTTCTGAAGATGAGGACGGAGTATGCATGGGTATGTCTCGAGTGCTGTGATGTCGATTCTTGACTCAACTCAACTCAATTCAAAACTTATTTCAACAAACTTCGTCCTGTTTCTTGGTTGCCCTCTTTGACTGATAGTCATCCACACACTGCTGTTGTCCTCCAACTTGTATCGTTGCCTGCCTATCGCTCGGTTGCCTTCAACTTCAGAACCTCTGTATTTTATAATTATTATTTTTATTGATCCAATAAAATGCAACCTTTTCTTCTGTTTATTTTAATGACTCATTAAATTTAAAATGGCTTCTTATCGTTTGGTAACCATGGATCATGATTTCTTTCTTTCCCGCAGTGGTGCAGGTATCAATTTATAGTCACAAATGATCGATCAGCAAAAGTGGGAAAAAAGGCACTTTCCAATAAAATCGAACAGTTGAAGTTGAAAACTTTCTCTGTATTCTTGACACTGTAGTCTGTTAATTCACAGATCAGAAATCTTTCTTGGTATCAATGAATTAAAAAACCGTTGCCTCTGACACACTAGAGAAAAAAGTCAGCGTGAGCCTCTGGCTAACATAAGGGCCTGAATTAAAATGCCCTTTTATATCAGTGTGAGTATCAGTTAAAATCGTGACTACCCATGCCTGTACAGAACTTGAGTATTTCGTGTGCATCTGTTTTACAGATCTGACTCATTTGTATGCAGACTGCTGGTTCCTTGCCTCTCAGGCAGATGCACTCTGACTTCGAAGGAAACTGCCAATTAGTCGACTCTTACGACATGCTTTTTGGTAGGCAGTGAGTCTATTCTTGTTTTCCCTATAATAGGGCTCCAGAACGCACACGGGAAATGTTACATCTTGTTTCCTGGATGTTGAAATTGCACACAGTATTCATACATGTAATGGTAACGAAATGTACAGGAGAACATTCTTTTTTTTTTCTTCTCTAAATGTGCACACAACAGGGCAGCACTGATTGAACTGCTGTTCATTGAGAATGACATCCTGAAGATCACTGACTTCAAGCCAATAACAAAGCAATACTGTAAAAAGAACTGCCGCCGATGGCTGTTATTACGAAGGTTGTAGTGATTTCACACTGTTCCATCTAATCAATGTTTATGTTATATGTTTTGCTAAACCTCAACGCCTCGGAATGCTGAAGAAGAAGAAGAAGATATGTTTTGCTAAACCTCAAGGCTTGGAATGCTGAAGAAGAAGTATATATCTTTTGCTAAACGTCAAGGGCTCAGAATGCTGAAGAAGAAGAAGAAGGCATGTTTTGCTTAACCTCAAGGGCTCAGAATGCTGAAGAAGAAAAAGATATGTTTTGCCGAAATGCCTCCCCCCCCCCCCCCCAAAAAAAAAAAAATTAATATACATATATGTTTAACATTATCGACTGTTTAAAATGCATTGTTGTGTGTGGCTGTCGTAGGGCCATCAGCATACTGGTTTTCCCAGGAACCTATAATCCTGTTAAGATGACCCTCGTCGCCGCAAATTGTGAAAGTAATAATAACGAATAAATAAATGAATAAATAAATAAAACCGATCAGATACAATAACCCGATTGACTTCCATAGTGGTAGTACAGAAAAAAAAAAAAAAATGAAAAAGAGGGCAAGAGGCGTATTAAGCCATTGCCATTTAACAAGCATGTGACAAAAAGCGACTAAATTAGGAATTCCTTCAAATGGAGATAGTGAGTCCAAAAGAGCATACATCACAGTCCAGCTGTAAACCATAGCACAACATGCCAACTCCTATGTTAAAGGAGGGTGGGGCGCCGGAGGGAGGGAGGGACGAATCTTCAGACAAAAAACATAAAACAGGTACTGAACTGAGAAACAGGTGATTGTGGAAGCGAGAGAATCCTACGATGAACGGGGATACGAGATGTCTAAAGTGACTGGAAGCTACATATGATATTGACAGAAAAGCACATGATATAAAATGTTGATAGATATGCTGTCAGCTCTGTGTGATATGTAAGTGCAGAATACGACAATAGAATGATCCCTGACAATTTTTCTGTACGTTATACAACTACCAGCCTCTTTCAGTAATAGATGACAATACTGTAACGGTTTCAAAATGACTTCCAAAAATTTTCGGTAAAACCACGTAATGTCCTAGAATTCCTCAATGCTGAAGGCGGGACTCCAGTTCGTATCCACGAAGTTTTAAGAAAGATTTTAGGGATTGCAGAAGTGTATGCTTAGTACTGTCCGACACTGAGTATATCGTTGTTTAGAAGCTGAAGTATGTCAATCCTCAATAGCTGATGCAAAGCGCACCAGCCTTCTGTCTACCGCAGTTACCTCTATACAACATGAATCCAGCTGACGATATCATTTGTGTTGACCGTATAGTAGCATTGCATGAACTGTTGTCCATTAGTAAAGACAGTGCCAAGAGCTAGTCCACGGTTTGTGCACAGTGAGTACCCAGAATGTTGACAGACAGACATAAGAAAAAAAAAATGATAACCATAGTCATCAACTTTGGAAGGCCACAGTAACTAACAACGATTGCTTGAAAGAAGCTAACGAAAGTAGATCTCTTTATACAACAATTATAAAGAGACAAACACTGTTCTTTTGCCACATAATGAGAAGAGAGACATTGTAAAACACCGCGACAACTGGAAAGATAAGTGGGAAAAGGGGTAAAGCAGACCAAGAGAGATGATGCTGAATAGGCTGAAAAGATATCACAGAGGAATATCATCAAGAGAGCTGTTCCGAGGCAACCAGGGATCGTGATCTGTGGAGATGCATGAGCGCTTACACCACTTGGCAGGGCACATGATGTTGATGATAGCCCCTAGCCTCTTGTCCCGAAGGAAACTGAATACTTGTTTAATGAACATCTTTGAATGTCGACTGTTATATTGACAGTTTGACAAAGCTTAGAGGTCGTCCTCGGTGACTTTACCTATGAAAAGATCAGAGAACTGCATTACTTTGTCAACAAACTGGTAAAGGCATTGTTACCCTATCCTCTTATAGTCCCATATCTTGCAACTTCAGACTTCCATTTGGTTGGATCAGTGAAAGAAAATTTCTTTGGGGTCATCACTTCAATGAACACAGAGACTATTAAATGAGAAATACATTTGTGAAGTTCAGACTTGGATCTAAATTTCAGTGTAAATTGTATCTTTTCTTTTGCCCATTGTATGCAATTAAACATTGATAGGACATTAATTTTTGATCGTCCCTTATACTAACAACCTGCTACTAGCAATAAGCAAGAATTTTGAGTAATTGACTGTTGAATTAGAGAATCGACATCAGAGCACTCGGGACACTCACATAAGTGCCCAGTCCCCATCTTCAGCAGCAAGCGAAGAGTTCCAATCCCGAAGGCACCAGTAGCAGTCTGATTTGTATATCCGTCTCATTCCTCCCCTGAGTGTTGAGCGTCGGCCACATCCCCTGGTAACTCCTCGCATCGCTATTCTGATCAGACCATAATGATCTATCTTCGCATCCGCACTATATACTTGTTTCCAAAGAGCCCTCAAAATATCTAGCTTGTCATAAATCAATTCCCTGCCAAGTGGTGTCTATCTATCAGTCTATCTGCCTGCTCAATTCCCAACACACCGGCATGACCTGGAGAAGGATATCCAGTGGATGTTTACTACCCAGAACCTCTGATATGAAGCTTACTACTCTGCACGAAGTAATTATAATGCGGTAAATAATTATAAGCAATAAATATTTATAAGCAATAAGTAATAAGTAATAATAATGGGGAGTAATTATAATTCGGAATTTTGTTAAACATATAACAACTAGGGAGTAAATCGGAAATGCAGGATACACTTCCAATAAATAAATAAATAAACAAATAAATAAAGCTATTGTCTCGAAATAAAATATGGAAGTCTAAATGATATTATTTTAGTTATTCGAAAATCATAATCACCAAACGTTCCTCTTTTCATGGTACACAGTTGACTACGTTTTTCTCTATCCAGTCTTTAATTATGATAACAGATCCTATCTCAGTTGTTATCACAATTTCGTTTATCCAAAGCTACAATTTACAATTCTAAGTAACTAAAATCGTTCCCCTAAAGTAAACAAATCTTACGATAGATATTGTTGGAAATACATCAGCCTGGGGCTGAAAACGTTAAAAAGTACTTATGTGGTTTGAATTCTAATGTTTCATGCAATTTAACATATGCCAGTGAAAGTTGGTGAATGATGAAATAAAATGAAATATTGAATGCATTCGAAAACAAATTCCCGAGAACATTGGTGACCATTAATTAAATGAGATAACTTTAAGCAACACGATTTAAAAAAAAATGTCAGAATCACCATTGTCAGAAACAGTTACAAGACAACGAATATTGTGACATTTCGCGTATATACTAGGGAGAAGAGTACAATAAAACAACAAAAGGTAACTGGTAGGGATATAGACAAGTTTTTGAAACCAGGACGTCTAACAGATTCACTAGGACAAATGTTTGTGAGAGAAGCCAAAGATGATGGTCTGAATTCCGTACAAGATATCCGACAGATCGCACAAAATGTAACAGAGCAGAAGACCGCGAAACCTACGTGACTTATAAATGATAAAGCCAGGGGATGCCAGTAATATTGGACTTTCCGGGTCAGGAATTTCCGTGTTTTGGGAAATACAAATAAAGAACCGTCCTATTCCAGAACTTGAGCTTTGTCTGGCAAAAACTAACCCAGTGAGCAGTGTTTAGAGAGTTATTACAATACTTAACTCTAGGATCATAGTTTAAAAACAATAATTAACTCATTACTCTTTATTTTGTTTTGTTTATTTATTTATTGTGGTCGGGGTGGGGATGTGTCGGCGGTTGATCGAAGAAGAAAAGAGCAAAGAAGAAATGGGGAATTATATTTTTTTTTTTTTTTTTTGTTTTTTTTTTTTGTTTTTTTTTTTTTTTTTTTTTGTTTTGTCAGCATCAAGAAATCGATCACAAAATAAATTACTGTAACACTTCTCTCAACAAGCGGAAGACGGAGATAGAATGGCAGGTTTTGTGTGCCAGATTCTGCCCATCGATTGACTTCCACAACCATGACGGTCAAGGGTTGATGTTATGTATGTAAAGCTATTTACTCAAGTGATTGATATTTGACAATAATTAAATCATGGTCAGGTTTGATGTTTTGAACCAACGGAATCAAATCATGGCACAAGGGTAGTAAACCCATCTAGTGCGTCGTTTTCTTCTAGCTCTCGAGTCTGAGTTCTGAAGAAGCTCAGCACAGTGCCACGTCAATTATCTTTTTGGCCTAGTGGCACATGAGACTTCAGTGAGACTTCTGCCATGCTTTCCTGTTCCTTGTGCAATATGCAGTGCAGTTTTTCCATGATGCCCGCACTCAAGTCACCCCCCCCCCCACTCTTCCATTGTTCGTCTCCATGTTGTTTTTGGGCTCTCGCCCTTTTGCTTTCTCTTTTCTTCTAGTATCCATGTGAGAGAGCTGTTTTGGCTAGGTTTATCAGGATTCATGTCTCATACTTGGTTTATTATACTGTCTATAGTGTTCTGTTTGTGACTTGAAGTAGTGTTATAGTTTTGAGATTGTATCTGGCCAGAAATTTTGGTAAATTCCTACTAGACATGTGTGGTGGCAGGTTTAGCCTGTGCGCTCTTTTTTGGTCACTCTCAAACATTGGCTCCAACAGAAAAAATGGAAAAAGGTACCAAAGTAAGTTTTATTTTTTGTAACGTTAACTTACCCTAGCCGATGCAGGGGAAAAACCATTCGGGCAAGTATTTTAACAGATTAAATTTTATAAAGTTCAAATTGCAAAAATTTTTAAAGGGGAAAAAAAAATGGATATTGAAT
>CAJHNH020003903.1:0-22500 GCA_905116865.2 Candidula unifasciata
CACAAAAAGAAAACAATATATTTCTGGGGTGGGTGAACAGATTTATTAGATTTGCATTGATTTCAATGGGAAAACTTATTTCAGCTTGCGAACATTTCGGTTTGCAAACAGTGTCAAAAAATAATTTAAGTTTGTTACCCAAGGTAGCACTGTACATGTTTTATAGGAAATTACACTCAAACTGACAAATAGACATATGTTGACACTAAAGTCTGCGAAATCATTTTATAATATTTTCAGTTATCTTCTGCTATAAAAAGTATCTAACATAATGCTAGTTATGCGTCACTAATGACTTCATTTGAAGTTGGATTTCTGGGATGATCTGCTGGCTTGACCATCATCAGAACAGCCTTGAGTGATGAGTACATGTGTATGGTATTCCACTGTATGCCATCACGCTGGAAATAGTTCTTGTGGAAGCCTTTATGATAGTATTTGCCATTGAGGTGAGCTTCGAAGCAGTTGTTGAACCACCATGCTCCTTGATAGTGTTGGGCACATGAATCATAGAACCTGTGGATGGACAGGATATTTGTGAACATTAGAATGATTGATTGACTGACTGGCAGATGTTTAACCCTATCAGGACCTCACAACGAGCGACAGAACACCTTGTTACACAAAATGTCACCATTATGATGAGAATCACCCGGGCACAAGTCTCAGAAAACTTGTTCAGCCATTTGGTTATTTAAAAGGTTAAAGTAAAAGCTAAAATCGAGAGGATTGACTTCACTGAACTTGATTTTATCCCTATGGCTCAGTTTCTCTCCGAACTTCGTAGCTCCAGCAATGATCCCCATTAAAAATTGCACTCGTGAACTGAAGGGCGCAGCCATAGAACCAACCCATGACCTTCAGAGCGCGAGGCAAGCGGCTTGGCCACTTCACCAAGGAGATTCCCGGTTATGTTATATTAGGTAAATTCAAAAGTCCCATATGCTCCAACAATACTTGACTGTACGAGGGACTAATTACTGGCAGTCGACCTGCCTGGTTTCGAAAAATACCCTAAGTCAATCTAAAAGACAGGTCTGAGACGAGATATGGTGCTACACTCTACAGCAGAACGTCAGCTCATGCCAATAGAGCTTAGCATGCCGTATGAGTCATGGATGGAAGAAAATCATCTGAACAAGCTCGAAAAGCACAGCGATCAGGTGGCTTAGTCTAAGGAGCGATGGGGCGAACACAGTAAAGCTCTTCGCCGTTGATGTGGGCGAACAAGAGCTATTTTGCACCTCCACATACAATGTACTAAAGCACCTGGGCTTGCGAAGAAAGTAACGGAAACGGGCATTAAAACAACTGGGTGAGCGGCTGAAAGGGTTCTGTTCTGGCTGTGGACATAACGGAACGTTGTATGGGATGGGTCTCGGTAGACTGGTCCGAGCCGCTCGTTTGAAAAAAAATTAACCTTACATCCTCAAAAGCCAAAGTGTCTGATTAACCTCTGCCAGTGTCTCTCTGCCAATTGCCAAAGTCTAATATCTGTCCGATGAACCAACCGTTCACTTTACACTCTGGTCATGAAGGCAGTCAGCTAATTTGCTACCGCAGCGACAATATATATATATATATATATATATATATATATATATATATATATATATATATATATATATATGTATGTATATATATATATATATTTATATATATATATATATATATATATATATATATATATGTATGTATATAAAATATATATTTATATATATATATATATATATATATATATATATATATATATATATATGTATATATATATATATATATATATATATATATATATATATATATATATATATAATACCTGTTGCAAAGCCACCTTTTCGTCTTGTCCGAAAGTCCATTAAGCGCAACAGGAGATGTCTGAGGCCTGCAGTCGTGAACCAGATCGGCCCACCCTCCGAGAGTGTCTAGGAGGATAATGGGCTGAGACAGTTGTCAAGGACCCACCAACTGATGAACGGTAGACTTCTGTTGTGCATGCTCCAATTTTGGAGTTTTTATTATATTATAGGACCCATGACGACAGCCGGGGTAGGGCTTTAAAATAATAAACAATTGTGTCAGACACTGGAAGGCAGACCAGTTAAAATATACGACTATTCATACCTTCATTCATTTTAAAAACGTTGACATAAATTTGAAATGCCAGTAACTAACTACTTTTAATCAGAATAATATAAAACTCCAGCAAATGATATAGAGACTACAAACCTTCCATCATTGTCTTTATCTTTGGTACTAAACGGCATTCCGTCATGATTTTCCCATAAAGATGTCAGTGAATCCCCAGCGTTGCCTTGGTAACCAGACACATGTAGTCTGTAGTTGTGTTTGGGTCCGTCAACCCGGAAGTGGTTGTAAACCGCGTAGAATCTTTTCCCGCTCCAGTCCTCCATGTCGATTCGTAACATTGTGTCTTCTGGAATTACATGTAATAAAAAGGTAACTATGATAATAAGAAAGTGTAACATCTTATAGTGACAAATATGCATAGGAAATTAAAACTAATTAAATTAGCGCTGCAACTGATCTCTTAACCGCAATAGCAACGTTGCTAAAAAAAAAAAATTCCTTTTGATCCAATTTTATGGTTTGAATCCGCAAACAGCTGGGTTTTTAACTGTTGTTCGAGAGATCCAAGATAGAATTCCATCCCACACCCACACCCCCACCCCCCACCTCCACCCCAATAAAGCATGTCGTAAAAGTTAAATAATTAGGGGTGTTGCCTTCGAGGTCAGTGTGCATTTACTTGCTAACAGTCTGCATGTAAATAATCCAGATCTGTAAAACAGATGTGCACACAAACCGCAAATTTTGCAAATGCAGAGGTGGACGAAAACCAAAAACTGTCCGCTGGAGTTTGCAGCCACTGAACGTTAAGAAGAACACTTAGAAGGATTCGAACCCATCACGACTGGACCGGCAAGTATACCTGCTAGCCTCTACCTGCCGCTGATTCAGAAGTTTACCCAGATGCAGTTTGTCTTATCCAGGACTGCTGAGGGCGCCACTGACACCCCAAGGATGAGAACCATTCTCATACAAACCCCGGTAAGCCCCATAAAACCGCAAAATTATATTGGGGCCCCCCAACGGGTGACATTCAATCAACAACATAAATAAACAAGTCCAATACACCAGGACGGTACAACCAGCGGCTAGAACCCCATGACACAAAGTGCCACCAGGTTAGGTTAGCTTTAATTTCCCCAAATAGAGTAGGTCACTTTTCATTCACAAGTTTGTTGGGCTTGTCGACTTTTATGAAGGTTACGGATGTGTCCCGCTCTGTGGTTTGCTGTCTGTGATGTCTTGCATGTACGTTTTCATTCCGAAAAAGAGAATGCCTGTGACATAGGTTGCAGCACTCTCTAGAAGGGTTGTGTTAGGACCAGTTGGTGCATGTTTTTGGAGTGTTAAAGCGCTGGCGTGCTGAAATATTCAACACGCGATATCAACGCATTGCGGAACACCCCCGTAATCTTGTGCCAAGATAACAGGTTAAGAAACTACCAACAGAAATGAGCTATTGTGTATATGGGCGGGGCGTGGGGAGACCAACGCTACTTTTACCGTGCCACCATCAAGATAAGAATCCCCGAGCACAAGTCCAAGAAACCCTTTTCAGCCGTTTGATTTATAGTTAGTTTGTTAGTCGATCCTCTTGAGCCAGGGGCCGGCGCATAGGGCAGAGTTTATAGCTCTTCGCGTCTGGTGCTTCGTTGCCACATACTTTAGGTCTTGGGTGTTCATTGGGCTCATTGTAGAGCCCTCCATGATGATGGTTCAGCGCAGGGTCACTCTTGGTCTTCCTCGTTTTCTTTTCCCTTCCGGTGTCCATATGAGGGCTTGATAGGCAAGTCTGGTCTTGTCCATTCTGAGGACATGGTCGATATAGTTCCAGTAGAGCTTTCTTATCATACATAATGTTGCTAGGTTATTGTAGCGCCCTAATAACTTTTTCATTCTACAACACAGCAAGCGGTTAGAGTTTTAGATCTGGCCCAGGGGATCCACATTGCGAGAGAAGCTATGGGGACCGGTGGCGATCTTAAACGCACAATCATATTTTTGACCCAGACGGGACTCAATGTTTAGCATAACTGATGTCGAACGCAGAAGAAGAAGAAGAAATTTAGTAGCATGGAAGGATAATGGAAAGGGGGGGGGGGGGAAGGATATAATAAGTTTTGTACAAAACCGCATAGGACTAAAGAGTAAGAAGTTTACGAAGTTTCTTTCTTATGGTTTCTTTGGACTTTCAAGGGGAGATTAGTCATAATCTTGTATAAAGGTAATTTTGCTGTAATAAGCTTGTACCTCATCGAAGTGTCGGGGGGGATGTAATGTTCGTTGATGGGCTCTGTCAAGAGCACTATTTAATAAGACTGATGTTCATATTCTGTAAGCTGTTCTTAATGCCATCACTCCATCTTTTCCGAGGTCTTCCACTCGCTTTATACCCGTTGTAACGTTTAAGTGTGGCTCGCTGTGGCAGATAGTACCAGGGCATTCTTGTTAGGTGTCCAAACCATTTCATTTGTTGTTCTTTGATGACCTGTAAGACTGGCTTTATTCCTAGCATTCGTCCGTCTGATTTTCATGATTTTTGTATTCTGAAACTCCTGCAGCTCTTATGGCATTTCATCTCTGTTGTCACAATTTTTTACGTTCATTGGAGGATGTAAGTGTCCACGTTTGGCACTGATAGCATAGTATTGGCCAAAAAATAGTTCTGATAAGATTCACTTTAGTACTCTGAGGTATCTGCTTGTGTGTCAAACAGGGAGATAGTTGGCCCATTACTTGATTTTTTTTTCTTTGGCACATCTGGAGCTAATTTCTCTGTCCAGTTTCCGTCTGAAGTAAAAATTGCTCCCAAATACTTAAATTCCTCTGTTTGTCTCAGGGTGTTGTTTTTTAATTTAATTTCTAAATTGTCTTTATGTCTTCCTATCATCATTGTCTTTGTTAACAACGTATTCAAATGCTGTTGTAAATTATTTCTTTTCTAGGACCTTTGTAACACTCTCTCCATCTATCTCTCTATCTCTCAATCTCTCAATCTCTCAATCTCTCAATCTCTCAATCTCTCAATCTATCTATCTATCTATCTATCTATCTATCTATCTATCTATCTATCTATCTGTCTATCTGTCTATCTGTCTATCTGTCTATCTGTCTATCTGTCTATCTGTCTATCTGTCTAGCTGTCTATCTGTCTATCTGTCTATCTGTCTATCGGTCTATCCTATCTGTCTAATCTGTCTATCTGTCCTCGTCCGTCTATCTGTCTGTCCTGTCCTATCTGTCTATCTGTCTATCTGTCTATCTGTCTATCTGTCTATCGTCTATCTGTCTATCTGTCTATCTGTCTATCTGTCTATCTGTCTATCTGTCTATCTGTCTATCTGTCTATCTGTCCTGTCTATCTGTCTATCTGTCCTATCTGTGTCTATCTGTCCTATCCATCCATCTGTCTATCCTATCTGTCTATCTATCTGTCTGTCATCTGTCCCTATCTGTCTATCTGTCTATCTGTCTATCCTGTCCATCTGTCTATCTGTCTATCTGTCTATCCTATCCTGTCTATCTGTCTATCTGTCTATCTGTCTATCTGTCTGTCTGTCTGTCTGTCTGTCTGTCTGTCTGTCTGTCTGTCTGTCTGTCCTGTCTGTCTGTCTGTCTGTCTATCTATCTGTCTGTCTGTCTGTCTGTCTGTCTGTCTGTCTGTCTATCGGTCCTGTCTGTCTGTCTGTCTATCTGTCTGTCATCTGTCTGTCTATCTGTCTGTCTGTCTGTCCTGTCTGTCTGTCTATCTATCTGTCCGGTCTGATCTATCTGTCTATCTGTCTGTCTTCTATCTGTCTGTCTGTCTATCTGTCTGTCTGTCTGTCTGTCTGTCTTTCTGTCTGGTTTCTGTCTGTCTCTGTCTGTCTGTCTGTCTGTCTGTCTGTCTGTCTGTCTGTCTGTCTGTCTGTCTGTCTGTCCTGTCTGTCTGTCTGTCCTGTCCTGTCTGTCTGTCTGTCCTCTGTCTGTATGTCTGTCTGTCTGTCTGTCTGTCTGTCATTCTCCTGTCTGTCTGTACTGTCTGTGGCTGTCTGTCTCATCTGTCTGTCTGTCTGTCTCTGTCCTGTCTGTCCTGTCTGTCGGTCTGTCTGTCTGTCTGTCTGTCTGTCTGTCTGTCTGTCTGTTCTGTCTGTTCTGTCCTGTCTGTCTGTCTGTCTGTCTGTCCTGTCTGTCTGTCTGTTCCTGTCTGTCTGTCTGTCTGTCCTGTCGGTCTGTCTGGTCTGTCTGTCGTGTGTCTGTCCTGTCTATTCCTGTCTATCTCTATCTATCTATCTCTATCTATCTTGCGTCTATCTATCTATCTATCTATCTATCTATCTATCTATCTATCTATCATCTATCTATCTATCTATCTATCTATCTATCTATCTATCTATGCTATCTCTATCTACTCTTCCTCTTCCGTCCTCTCCCCATCTCTTTTTTTTCTATCTCAATTTTTCCTCGCACATCTTTCTTTTCCCTCCATCTGTATCTCATCTTCCCATTTCTCGCTTTATGCCCCTCAGCTCGCTGCCTCTCTCTCTCTCTCTCTCTCTCTCTCTCTCTCTCTCTCTCTCTATTCTGTCATTGTTTTATTCTTTATTTCCATCGCTGTCTTCTCTCGTTTTCTTTACCCAGTGTCAAAAATCACTAAAGTCAATCAGGATTACCAGATGGTATACCATTCCATGGCGTGTACGGGTGTTCTCATGCGCTTGGCACTGTAGCTGAGTGTTAAGGTTATCAGAGGTGACAAGTGAAGTTGGGCAGCCTGCCTACTACCCATAGAGAACCCAGGTTAACCACACCTCCTCGCTGGGCACGCTGGATAATTGAAGCCGTTAGGTTCCAGGCTAATGGGGCAATTACTCGCATGGAAGAAGACGGGTACCAACTAGGTCAGTTTTCTATTTTCTTGCCCCACCACACGACGGGCCTAGCAAGCCGGCAGTTATATAATCCATGGCTACTACACATGAAGGAATGAGTTATAGGGTCATCCAAGAAGCGCAAGACGAGTAGAGGAAACCAGAAGACTGGGCTATAACCTGGTATCAGTGAGATGACAAAAGAAAAAGACGATACCATTTCATACCATGTTGCGGGAATTACTCGTTCTGTCACAATAGCACTAAGACTCGACCGACATAATCAAAGGAATAAAGACAGATCATGAATGAAATATAGCGGCGTCCGTGGCTTAGGCGTTGCGAGTCCGAGTTGCAATTGCAACGTACCGCGATCGAAATCCACTGCTGGCTGCGTGAATTTTAACCATGGTTTAGGGCGTCGCAGGTCGACCCAGCCTAAAATGGGTACCAGGATGGTTGTCCTGGGAAAGTAAAGGCGGCCGGCGTAATGCTGACCACATCACCCACCTTGTGCCGATGGTCTGTAAAAATATGGGCGCTCTTACCATATACCCGATCGATACGCCCACTATCTTTATAAATGAAACATAACATTAGAGAAAAAGGGTTGGCAACGTTTGTTTTTCCGCGTTTTTCTGCTATTTTATGAGATACGCGTTGGACTATACACTGTATAATAAACTAATTTTATACCAGCTTTGTGTGTCAGTAAAAATTGCTCTTCGGGCCAGTTTTGGCCAGTAGGCCATACCACTGCCCACCACTGCATTCAAGACTTAGTTAAGTGAGTACTCTTTACAGAACATTGCAGAACCAATCCAGCATTTTTCGGCTGTTGTGGGTTTTTCTAGGCAAATGTTTGCCATTTAACTCTTTCAGTCCCAGGGGTTTGGCATCAGAGGCCCAAGGGGTGGTACAAAGAGCAGTAAAATCGACGCATCTTGCGATCATTGGGCTTCTTTGTAGGAACGTATGAGCGTATGATGCCTTCCTTGGGACCGAAAGAGTTAATACTGAACGGTCAGCTCTCAGTACCACTGTCGAAGCCAAAAGCAAGACAAACCATCCGCAGCTGGAGTCGAACCTGGCACCCCGACATTACGAAGCGTGTACGCAACGCCTAAGCCACTGACGCATTAGACTACGGTGTGAAAAACTGTGTGAGCTGCATGCATTGGATAAGACCTACTTTCCATGAGCTAGCTTAAAGTGTCCTTACAGTAAAAAAAGGGGGAAGGGGAGCTGCGAGGTCTTGGTGCATAGTGCCCGCCTCGAGTGTTAGAGGTTTCGGGTTTAATCCCCGGTAAGGGCTGGGATTTTTTCACGTGGACTTGGACTTCTAGTATTTCCCCTGGTCACTGGGTAGTGAGATCGGACGCCCGTGTGCGTTGTTGCGCACGTGAAAAATCCATTAGCAGTTGGAAGTTGAAAAGAGTATCCTAATGGCACTGCCCGGGCAACATTTGGAGTTGAAAATCTACCTAAGGTATTTCAGGATCCTCGCCGGTGCTACAGAACGCTATGCACTGTGCTGAGCTTCTTCGGACTCAGACTTGAATTATGAGTAGAAGGGAGCAGTTATGGGTTACTTCCCGTGTGCCATGATGTTGATCTGTTGTTTAAACAATCACAGTTACCCCGCTCAGTCTTCAGCGACGCTTGTGACGGCAGCACCAAGTCGTGTTACCTGCAATCCTTTTTATTGAAAAGATGAAGTACAGACAGAAACAGAACCGATTCCAGAGAAAAGAAACTTCAAAGAAAGGTGATGCAGCCACTAAAGTACTATATTGAAAAAGAAGAAGAAAAAAAAGAAGGCAGTGAGTGAAGAAGAAGAGGAAGAAGAATAAGAATAATTGTGTAATAAAAAAAAGTCAATTTAAAGAAAAACATACTGACAAACTACATTTCCAGGCCCATAACAGCCCATCACCATTTTGGACAACATATCTCGCAGGAGAAATTCAGAAACAAAATAGTTTCCAGCTTCCACGATTACATGTCTCTGTAATGCCGTGTTATCTCAAAGACTCCTGACAACCATGTTGCTGGGTGCTATTATATAAACGGATTCTGGCAGACAAATAATAAACACGTAGTAACATTACCACTGAGGGAGAATGTTAATAGAAGTGGAGGAATGTCATTAAGATCTCGAAAAAAGATTTCTTTCCCCTTCAGTTATGCGATTACATAAACAGTCAGGGAAGCGTAGGGTGAAATCTTGGTTCACAGATTTGGGCGTGTCCCCAAGAGGTCTATTTGGGGGTTTAAGGACGCACTAACTTTCATCATGGCACGCGTTTGTTTTGTGGTGTACAATGAAACGCTGGAACTATGGTAGAGAAACAATCTAAGTTCAAGTCCAGCTGGAATCTATTTATTTTCTCCGTGATACTTCTACGTGGAGAGTATTATTCCAGGAAAGCGCGACAGGGGGTCGACCGGTGCGATGATGTATATGGAAAGCAAAGGACACTGTGAGAGTAATTACAACAATGAGAGTAAAGAGAACACCAACATCTCATCACTGTTAAAGAAGAGACATTAAAACAAGCTTAGGAGTTTAAGTACGCAGGCAGTGTAATTAATGAACATATCCGAATGGATACGTAAGACTGGACAGAGAAATAAAAAACTTAACAGAGAAGGTCATCCTCATCAAGTAGCAGATCCTTTGCAGAACGTCGCTCTCATCACGGTCTGCCTGAAAGAAACTACGTCTCTCGCCAGCTCTCCTGCCTCATGTACTTTCATACTCCAGGAGTCACTTATATCATGAGCCCATCTTCGAGTTGGTCGGCCCCTGTCCCTCCTTCCTGGTACCATGCCTTCTGCTATTATTTTTTTTTTAAATCCGTTGTTGAGCTTGATATGATCAAAATATTTCAGCTTCATAGACAGGATTCTGTTTATTAGCCAATCTTCCTTGATGTTCAGATCTTTCAAGATGTCAGTATTTCTCCTTTTCTTTGTCCAAGATGTTCTGAGAATCTTTCTATAGTATTTCAGCTCAAAAGCAACTATTCTCTTTCTTAAGAACTAGAAGACAGTCCACGACTCACATCCGTTGGTTGCTACAGGAAAGATGTATGATGTCAAAATTATAATTTTGATTTCCTAATGTGCTTAACAATAGACTTTTAATGCTGTTTAAACAGAGAAGGTTGACAACATAAAATTACCGAACAGTGTCACTTTTGAGACACAGGAATATAAATATGCACACACAAAAAAGCAGTTGATAAATGCGCCTTTCGTAACAACTGTGTGCTATAAATGTCAGACATGGATAGTCCTAGAAAAATATAAACGCAAAATTACAAGATGTGAAATCTTATTCTTTGTCTTCTTCTTCGCGTTCACCAGCTGTAAACTCTGGCGGAAAGTTCTGCTTGTTCATCCAATTCTGGACTGCAGTCCTGTTACAAATCCCCCAGTGTTGCGTGTGCATCCGTTTTACAGTTCTGACTCATTTGTATGCAGACTGCTAGTTCTTTGCCTCTCAGGCAGATGCACTCCGACTTTAAAGTAAACCCCCATTTAGTCGGCCTTTACGACATGATTTGGGGCAGGCAGTGGGACTATACATTTTTTCCCTATAACAGGGCGCCACCAGAACCCACACTAGGAAAGATGTGAAATAAGATGTATAAGAAATGTGGTGGGAAAAACATGGAGAGACAGAGTCACCAACGAAGAACTAAAAACTGTAAGCCCCGACGGAAAGCTCTTGCTATTTGTCTATTTGGACTTTGGCTTTGTGCCAGGGCATGACTTCTGCGCGTACATCCGTTTTACTGCCTTATTTGTGTGCAGTTTGTTGTTCCTTGCCGTTTGGGCAGATGCACTCCGACTTCGAAGGAAGTCCTCAGCTAGTCGACTCCTACGACATGCTTGTTGGGGAGGCAGTGGATCTATTCTTGTTTTCCCCTGCAATGGGGCGCTCGCATCTACATGGGGAGAACTAAGAACAATGGTAGACACAGTTATGATGTCACAAAACATCAAAGAATCAAATGGTTTGGACGACTAGTCAGAATGAAACCAAATCAGCCAGCAGATAGAGCGTACTACATGGGAACAGCAAGGTACAAGCCAAGCGGCCGACAAAGAAAGAGATAGATGGACGGAGTTGAAGAGACACTTCAGAAACGCAGTATGACATTTATATTGGTCTTCTTCTTCTAGATCCCCGGATGTAAACTTCTGGTTGTTCGTTCACTTCTTGACATTAGTCTGGTTCCAGAACTTGAGTTTTGCGTGCACATTCGTTTTATAGATCTGGCTTATTTGTATAAAAACAGTTCCTCGCCTCTCTGGCAGATGCACTCGACATGCTTATTAAAAGAAGCCCAACGCCCCTGCGACCCCTTTACGGCATAAGCCTTCCCCCCCCCCACCTCCCTCATCGAAGTCGGGGGGGAGATGTAACCTACACGATGAAGTATGACATGAATACAAGATACCCAACTATCAAAAGACAAGAAAATGCGTCCAACTCCTCTCTGCGACGCTTTACGGCATAAGCAATAGGACAAAAGAAGGTACTTTCGTAATATCCGACCATAAACAAGGGAAAACCCAAAAGAATAAAGAAGATGGACACGTCGGAAGTAACAGTTCACGAGGCAAACAGTTGGCAAGGAACCTAGTGGCTTTTTTGTGATTTCGTGATTAAAGTGCCGTTCTGCGATGGACCTACGGAATGATGCTGTTGCCTATCTAATCGCAAACATCAATTTTCATTTCTCCAAGCTGTGTCTGATGATTTAACCACCCGTGTGACTCCGAGAGTCGCACTCATGGTGGGAAACCTTGTGCAAGTCAAAGGTACCCAGCTGAACCCTCTCGCCTCGAGAGAGAGAACACACACAAATACCCCCCCCCCCCTTTCCCCCTCCACACACACACACACACTCATACACACAAACACAAACATACATTATTTAACGTATTCACATCCTGACGTTCTACATGTTTGTGCATGCGCGAAAGCAGCGAATAAGAGTAACTATGCGTCTCGTAGACACATCTCTATGGACTTGTCAGAAAAGTGACATTTACGATGTATTGGGCCCAAACGGAAGTATCGTTTTTCTCGCTTCTATGAGTTATAAAATTACCATTTAAATAATTTATATATGGTCACCTAACCAGACAGCCCTGTGGAAACCAAATGGCCAACCCACTTCACGGTGAGCAATAGATTATCCAAAGTGCAGTTAAATTAATTTTCATAATATAACATTAATTCATCGTGCAAATATCATAAATCAGCATCATCGCCATTTTTATTAACTGTCTTATTAACTGGGGTGAGCAATCATATTGTTTCATATCTGTTGATATCCAACAGTGTGTATCATTTCAAGTGATAACTCATATCCTTGACATGACAAAAGACTACTGGTGGGAATAAGATATGTGGGAAAGGGTGTGTGGAAACAACGTGAAGTAGCGAACAGATCAACCTGGTTTAGAAGGAATGATGCAAAGGAAGTGACCGAGGCAAACATTGAGTGCTCAAAGGAATGGCAAGAGAAGCGTATAATCAGACTACTGTATACACTCCTAATACTGGAACCTTCTCCGTGTGGGTTCTGTGGTCCCACTGTGCGAAAAACCAGAATAGACCCACTGGCTCCCCAGCAAGCATGTCGCAAGAGCAGACTAAGTGGGGGCTTCCTTCAAAGTCAGAGTGCATCTGCCTAGGAGACAATGAAACAAACAGTCTGCATACAAAAAAGCAATATGTGTAAAACGAATGAACATGCAAAACACGGGTCCTGGAACAAAGCTAAAGTCCGGAAATGGACGAACTACCAGGTCTTTCCGCCGGGGTTTACAGGTCAGTAAACGCAAACAACACCTACAAACAATGTTGCAGAACGGGACGAACATGCCGAACGTTGTGATGTCGATTCTATATTAAAATTGTTCTTCTATGAAAAAAAAAATTTAAAAGAACTGACAAAGCTAAGATAATTTTAGATGCTGATCAGAACATTACATCATACAACATCAGAATAGTGACGCAGTGGATTCCAGGCCACTCTGGCACACCAGGTAATGACAGAGCTGACAGACTGGCAAAGAAAAGGAGCAACACAAGAATAACCACATACAGCGGCAACCGTACAGACAGCAAAAACCCTTATACGAGCTATAAACAAAGAGACTTGGCTGAACAGATGGGCCATGGGAGATACTGGAAGAGAGGTTTATAGACATATGGCTGGCCCTGATCCTAACGACAGCATTTACCATCTAACAAGGAGGGACCATGCCACCATCTTCAGTCTCAGAACAATACACATTGCACTCAATAGGCATCTTAACAGAATACAGCCACAACACTCCCCAGAGTGCCAGCTATGTAACTACCCCTACGAAACGGTTGACGATCATCTCTTTGAGTGTTCAAAACTCAGCGAGACTAGAAGAACGCTACTCCCTCCGAGACCAGACAAGTGGAACACCTTGTACGGAGGAAAAGAACAGCTTGTGAAAATATGTAAATTCCACTACATGGCATTGGGCCAAAGGGCGAAAGCTCATGTGCCACTGGATCGATGACAACAACACCAACAACATAAGAACATTTACCTTGTGATGTCAGGTAATGAATATTATCATTTCCTAGCCAAAATTCTCCCTCCAGAGATCCAAACCCCCGCTTGTAGTCCTCCCATGTTCTGTAGAAATCCACTGAGCCATCCTGGCGTTTCTGAATGACAGTCCAACCTGTGGGTACACAGTCGCTCGACACAATTAAACAAACAAATCAAAGGCATTTAAAATCATGCAGTTAAAGTTAACTTAGAAAGTCGGGAGAACAGACTTCAGTCTTCCAGGTTTGACCCCTGTAATCTCGGTCTCTCTCCCTAGGACGATTAGCTACTTGCCGATAGCGTCACATAAAGCTCGAACTCTGTAGCGTCGATCCCCATGGATCCTTGTATAAATTACACAGCAGCCAGGAAACGAGCTTTAGGCCCTTCAGAACGAGAGCAAATGATTTGACTACTTCGCTACTGAAACCTCGACCCATGTAACACCGTGTGTAGCCAAGCTCATGATAAAAACTAAAAATATGACTTTTCATACATGTCGTAGGAGCCGGTTGTAGAAGACTGGAGTGTGACTGCCTGCGTCATCGCTTTGAAAATTTTAGCTGTAAAACCAAACTAAATCACAAACATATCTGCAAAGTATATGCAAAATCATCTTACAGAAATTGACTCACGAAGAGAACTGATTGCCCTCATCAGAAAGAGACAATCTACATTCTTTGCCCATGTGACGAGAAGGAGAAAACTGGAGTACATCGTGACTGTAGGAAGGCTGGAGGGGAGGAGAGAAAGAAGGAGACAGAGATAATCGATGCTGGACGGTTTGACATCATGGCATGGAAGATCATCGGTGTCAGAGTTGATTGAAAGTGCACGAAACTGAAGGTTGTGGATAGACATGACTACCAACGCCACACGGCATGGACTAGGGAAGATCATCTGTGTCAGAGTTGATTGAAAGTGCATGAAATAGAAGGTTGTGGATAGACATGACTACCAACGCCACACAGCATTTACTTCAAAAAGAGTATTTGCTATATCTTCAGTTTCTCTTAAAAGACTTTGCAATTATTGCACTAATAACTGACTATATCTTTAATGTTCTGTGTGAAATGCGAATTTTTGTTCAGCTGATTATTAGGGAACATACACAGTTTTATAATTGTAAGCTTCTTCTGTGCCTTATGGGCCATGTTGTTTAGCGGTTGGTGAGGTGAATACATTTCACAATCCTTGTACCAGGTTCGAATTTTCGGCGGACGTTTTTTTTTTTTTTTTTTTACACCCTCACCGGTGATCTGGACAGGAGCCTTCTTGGTCTAGTGGCTAGCCGCTCACCTGCAGAACCCAAGGTCGTGGGTTCTATCTAATCCGAACAAAGCCGAGCGATTTTTAACGATTTTTGAAAAAGATAAAATAACTTTGGCTCCCAAGTTGACGGAGCCTAAATGAGTAACAGGTAAAGTCCTAGGAAGTAAAAGTGGTCGGCGTGAGGTTGACCACATCGGCTACTAAGTGGCGACTGGCCTTTAAAAAATAGAGATAGAGTCCGGTCCAGAAGTCATGATAAACTGTAGCAATATGTAACTCAGTAACCTTTCGGTCAACTCAAAAAACTAGTTTTCTTTTGGTCATATTTGCGGTATATTAAGAGAAAACCAGCTACCAATTCAAAGCAAACAATTAACATGCTCGCAGTTAACTGAGTAACGGGAACTTTTCAAATCATTAGATTGCACGCTGGTTTAATAGGTACACTCTCAGGTGGTGATCTCCAGCGTTAGTCTCCCGTCGCTTGTAGATTTTTTTTAATTGAATGCGTGATAGGCTATCAAAATAATTACCCTGCATTGCTGAATATGTGAACTATTTCTAAATAAACTCTTCAAGCATGTGTCAATTACTTTATATTTTAATTTTTCTATAGAGGGTCACAAGTTATTAATCAAACAAATATCCAAGAAATTCCCCGCTTTAAGAAAAACAGCAGCACCTGTGCAACTGTAAATTATAAAATCATAAGGATATCATAAATCTAAGGTCACGTGCAACAAACCATGTTGATTCCTATGGGGTTTTGGAGATATTTGTTATAGTGTGAGGGCACAAGTTTTGAAACGCATTATATGCACAGTACTCCTGAAGGCTTGTGAAAGGGACTCCCTATATTACATGTTACTGTCACTGGGACAGGGGTAAAAAACTCGCACAGCGAAAAAGATCGATGCCTCAACACGTAATATTCCTAAAAGCACCAGTAGGTTACTACTACAGCTTTGGTTACTAGCTTGTAAGACATAATGAATAGACGTAGACACATACAAGAATTACTGAAGAGGGATGGTCTTTACGACGGTCACTTTGGTGGTGTTTGTTAAATTATTCTTCTAAATTATTCTTGTTTTGATGTTTACTTTGCATTGCATTTGTCAATCATGTCGGAATATGCTGACTCGTTTCTCCAAGCTTCGATCAGTTCTGCACATATAAGCAGCTTCACATCTGCATTTACTTTGGTAGAGATACAATTAGTATAACAGGCAGTTGCTCTTTTCAGTGAGGTTGAATTTGTGATATGCCGGGCAATAAATTGTGAAGTCTATTGTTTGTGTCTTTTTTGTTCAAATTTACAACGGGGAAACATTGTTCGAAAAAAATAATGTAAATTCAAGCAAGATCTTGTCACGTCTTTCCGTAAGCTACTGAACAGTACGGAGGCATAAATGGATCATCGCGGTCTGAAGTGAAAAGTTTCTTCTTCTTCTTCTTCTTCTTCTTCTTCTTCTTCTTCTTCTTCTTCTTCTTCTTCTTCTTCTTCTTCTTCTTCTTCTTCTTCTTCTTCTTCTTCTTTATCATCATCTTTTTCTTCTTCTTCTTCTTCATCATCTTCTAATTCTTTTTCTTTTTTTTTCTTCTTTTTATTTTTCTTCTTCTTCTTCTTCTTCTACTTTTTCTTCTTCTTCTCCTTCTTCTTCTGCATCTACATTTGCCCTTTAAATGACAGCTGGTAAGTTGGTTTAAGTTGAGCTGCGATATATGTACTTCTTTATCTAACTCTGACTTCAGCACACACCTAATTAGTCGCGTTTTACGACATTTTTATTATCGCGCAGTAGGTCTATTTCCTCCTTCACACCCTCCTCCTCTCCCCCCCCCCCCCCCCCACCTTCGCCCCAAACTTGGGTGTTGGAACTCGCACATGGATACCTGCTATACTACAACAATCAGCAACTGGTCTTGGGCAATACACACAATAGTTTTCTCAGAATGGAAAAAGCAGCCAGCAGCTAGAGCGTACGACATAAAAACAGAAGACTATGAGGCAAGAGGCTGACAAAGAAACACATCGATAGAGGGAATAAAAGAGACCACTCTGCGACCCTTTATGGCGTAAGTAGTAGGACAAATGAAGGAAGAAGAAGAGACTGGTTACACAAGAGAATCACTAACAATACTCACCGGAGCTGTTGACCATCTTACACAGGGCTTTGAATGCATGAGGAACACCCGCGGGTTTGATCATGATGTAGTAGTCCCCCATGAACCTCATCCCTCCATTTTCAAACACATCCTGGCATTCTGAAAACAACAGTTGAAAGCAAAAAAAGTTATGAAACTATACGATATTACAAAAGTGGACGAACAACCAGAACTTCCCACTGGAGTTTACAGTCGGTGAACGTAACCAAGAAAAATAACTTTACTTTTTATGCTATATACACGATGGTGACAAAACATATATCTTGTACCTTACTATTTAGCCCGGCTCTCTAGCGTAGTTGGCAAACCGGATTGCGCGGAGACAGGGTGACAAACTCCTTGTGGTCCGGGTTCAATCCCGGGGGTAGGCAGGAAAGGCACATTTTCTCCCAGATTTATGGTATTTACAATGGAATCAAGGCCGAAAGGTTGCGATATCCATAATACCGAGCCTAGGGGTTAACAACTCATGGCTTCTGGATACTAAAATAAACAAACCTTACTATTTAAGCCATATACACAATGCGCCCTTGCCAGAACACATATCTTTTTCTTTACTTTTTAAGCCATATACACGATTCGCCCTTGCGAAAACACATGTCTTTTACTTTACTTTTTAGGCCATATACACGATGCGCCCTTGCGAAAACACATGTCTTTTACTTTACTTTTTAAGCCATATACACGATGCGCCCTTGCGAAAACACATGTCTTTTACTTTACTTTTTAGGCCATATACACAATGTGCCCTTGCGAAAACACATGTCTTTTACTTTACTTTTTAGGCCATATACACGATGTGCCCTTGGTCAGAACACGTATCTTTTACTTCACTTTTGAAGCCATATACACGATGCACCGGCGTCTGTGGCTTAGGCGTTGCGAACACGCTTCGTAATGTCAGGGTGCCGGGTTCGATGGCTGCTGAGGACGGTTTGTCTTGCGATGGTTTCGACCGTGGTACCAAGCGTCGACTGTCCAGAAAGCAACGGCAAACTACTAGACGTAAATTTACCAAGAAAAACCACAACAGCCAGAAAGTGCTGGGGTTGGTTCTGCAACGTCCTCTAAAGGATATGCAACTAAACTAAATTAAAAATACACGATGCGCACTTGGCGAGAACACGTATCTTTTACTTTACTTTTTAAGCCATATACACGATGTGCCCTTAGCGAGAACACATATCTTTTACTTTAATTTTTAAGCCATATACACGATGTGCCCTTAGCGAGAACACATATCTTTTTTTCTTTACTTTTTAAGCCATATACACGATGTGCCCTCGGCGAGAACACATATCTTTTAATTTACTTTTTAGCAATATATACACAATGTGCCCTTGGCGAGAACACATATCTTTTCCTTTTTACTTCACTTTTTCAGCTTGTCTTGTCTTTTCAGCATGACATCTGACAGTGAGGGATGAAACATTCGACGAGTGCCCGTGAGCTGTGACCAGCTGAAGAGATACGTTCATCCAAACGTGACCACCAAAGACAGGTGACAGGGGAGTGATTAAGAAGGTACGCCAGGAAGAGCGGGAAAGCGGGAGAATAAAGTTAGAGCCAGGGGCTTGAGAAGTTAGTTAGCCCCGGAACCGCTTGAGAGGACAGTTAGGACCGGACAGCTTGAGAGACCAGTTGAGAACACCAGTGCTGTACTTCGTTTAGAAGGATATGTTAAACTTGGAGTTTAACTAGAACAGAGAGTTAGCTCCGGAACCGCTTGAGAGGACAGTTAGGACCGGACTGCTTGAGAGACCAGTTGAGAAAACTAGTGCTGTACTTCGTTAGAAGGTATATGTTAAACTTGGAGTTTAGCTAGAACAGTGAGTTAGCCACGGAACCGCTTAATAGGACAGGTTAGGGCTGAACCGCTGGAAAGACCAGTTAGGAGAAAACTAGTGCTTTACTTCGTTTAGAAGGTACATGTTAAACTTGGAGTTTAGCTAGAACAGTTGTCAAGGAACTCGTAGAGAGTCATACGAATAGCCTGTATTCAGATATAAAGTATTCATATACTATTGCTTTTTGAATTTATGAAGCCTGTGTGATGAGAATATTGTAAATAAACCAGCTCTTGTGTAATTGATTACATCACTGGCCTTGTTCTTGAGTACGATTGAAGAGAGCTACGAACTATATTCATTCAACTTGGCCGAATTAGGCACATCTATTTCTTGGGGGATGTATAGACACGACTGTGCCACAATATCACATACACTAGAGTTCATTGATGACTACCTGATCGCTGTTAATATGTGTTAAAATCATAATAAATCAGATCTCCGACAGTGAATGTTACCCACATTACCTTCGCTTGGCCACACATGTCTCACATAAAAGAATACAACAGTCGATACATGTCTCCAATCAAATGCCTCGGTGATTACCCCTACAAGCAGCTTTGACAGCATACATTTGATGGTCTCATTGCAACAAGATTTAGGAACCTTCTGATTACAATATTACCGATTGATCTTACATCTTTTTATTTCTTAAGTAAAATGAAACAAGTGCCATGGAAATTGTGTATACTAAATGGGATGAATTCAAGAAAGGATAAGAAATTAGAGAAATGTCTCAATCCTTTATATCAATTGGTAAAACGAATAAAATGTGTCAATACTTCACACATATCCATAGGAGAAGCGAATAAAGAACCAACAAAAACAAACCATGATAGGAATGCTGACGACAGAGGCGAAAAGTGATGGGATGAATTCCATTCATAAATAATGAACCAGTTCAACAGGATGAGGCGAAATAGAAGAAAACAACTGCAGGCTGTATGTGACGTATAACAACACACAGCATAATAACAATTATGATGATAATGATGATGGTAGTGCTGATGATTAATAACATATATGTTTGTTAGAATACATCATATTAACGGACTGACTTTCTTCTTCTTATTCCTCTCTTCCACCTTGTACTTCAGCGAAGTGTCGGGGGAAATTGTCACATTCGTTGATTAGCTCATTTCGTTTGGATATTGCCTAATATTTAAATTACCCCAAGCAGACATTGTTGAGAATAAAGATAAGCGTAGTCCAGTATACATTGTTGTTAATGTAGATTAAGATAGTCCAGTATACATTGTTGCAGACAAAGAATTCAGGCAGTCTAGTAGACATTGTTGAAATTAACGAATGAGAAAGTTCAGTAGACATTGTTGAAACTAAACATTGAGAAAGTTCAGTAGACATTGTTGAAACTAAACATTCAGAAAAGTAGACATAAAAACATTGAGAAAGTTCAGTAGACATTGTTGAAACTAAACATTGAGAAAGTTCAGTAGACATTGTTGTTGAAACAAGAGTTCAGTGAGAAAGAGAAAGTTCAGTAGACATTGTTGAAACTAAACATTCAGAAAGTTCAGTAGACATTGTTGAAACTAAACATTCAGAAAGTTCAGTAGACATTGTTGAAACTAAACATTGAGAAAGTTCAGTAGACATTGTTGAAACTAAACATTGAGAAAGTTCAGTAGACATTGTTGAAACTAAACATTGAGAAAGTTCAGTAGACATTGTTGAAACTAAACATTGAGAAAGTTCAGTAGACATTGTTGAAACTAAACATTGAGAAAGTTCAGTAGACATTTGTCACGAAAAAGATAAAGACGGTCCAACAGACATTAATCAGAATAAAAATGAAGGTAATCGCAGAGCATCTGCTATCGTTGAGATGTGAACTATTAGGGCGTCATGTGTTCTACGCCTTGACATCTACGTGTGGGGAGACCGGGTTTCCTTTCCAAATGCGCCCCCACCCCCCGCACCTCTCATTCTATTAAAAAAAATTACCAGAAAGTCTTGTATAAATTATCAGTTACCATTAAAGGGGAAGTCAGTGAAGCCGGTGTGAACTTGACAATATCACCAATGGAGCAAGAGGTTCAGAGCGATTCTGTTTTGGTCTTGTTCACGTTTGCAAGCTCTTCTACACACTACCTGATCTTTCATTCATACTTTCTCAGACTCTTCTACGAGGGGTGTCACGTTGTCTTTCCTCCAATTACATCATTGCTGATGTCGTGTGTTCTATACCACATGATGACACAGCTTTCAACGACCTTAGAACATGTAAAACTAGCCCTAACCCAAACCCCTCTACCCAAGACCGGCTCCAGCTGACAGCCTGTCTTGCCTCAACCTAGGTCAAACGAGAGACTCTTTTCGAAGAAAGCAGTGCAACGTGACACCCCTCTGACCTAGATCAGACTGAGAAAGTGTGTAGATGGCCCGGGAAACGTCAACAGGTCCTAAATTTGCCAAACCCACAACTAAACTCAGAAAATATCGATTTGGGAAAGAAGGGTTGGGTGGGGGGGGGGAGGGGGGGGGGGCCTTTAGGGGATCTGTGCCCACAGTTCTAGTGCCTATAATTACTCAAGGTCGTAACTCATATTGCTTGTCTGTTTCTTTATAACTAGCCGCCAGTTGAAACGGTTGTGAGAATCTGAGACGGTTTGGAATGGACAAAGTCTTAGGTTGAAGTTTAAACAGCGGATCAACATCATGGCACAAGGGTAGTAACCCATAAGTACTCTGTTCTACTTCTGACTCCATTCTGACTCAGCTCTGTAGCAACAGCGGGGATCATGAAACACTTAGGGTAGATTGTTAACTCAAAATTTTGCCCGGATCGCCGTTAGGCTACTCTTTTTCGATTCCCAAATGCTAAGGAGTTCTTTACGTGCGCAACAAAACACACCTGCTTCCGATGTTACTTCCAGAGACCAGGGGATAATAACTAGAAGTCTATGTGAAAACTGCCAGCCACTAGGCGTAAACCCGGACCTCCGGCACTCGAGGCGGACGTCATGCCTCGAGAACACGCAGCTCCCAGAATAAGTCATATTTCACAGGACATGATAAATTTACTGCGACTTCTAAGAAACAGAATCGGCGAAGGCGTTCCCACTCATCTGCTGTGTCGCCTAACCTAAACTTCTGGCCTGAATCAAGTAATCGTGATTGCTGTCGTTATTGCTCTCGTTTGAGGTCATTAATGTTGCTTATCTATTCAATTATGTGTCGCTGGCTATGCGTAATCACGTTCGACGTGAGGTATTCACGTCGTTGCAATTAACCTGTCGACATGATTGTAAGCGGTCGCCGATCTTATTTACAGTAAAGAATGTGTAGAGGAGTTTAGAATGTCAAGGTTAAAGTCGCTATGTAAACAGGCTGAGTTTCAACATATAGAAGATAAAACATGAAAGTAAAAATTACAAAAGACTGAAGGCATGCAGGTCAGTCGAATTCCTAGTCCGCTACATATCGAGTTGAACTGTACTTGTCTGAAGCAAGTTAAAGATTTTAAATATCTGGGAAGTACACAGAAGGGACCCACTGCCCACGTTAGGCATGTATTAAAATTTGTGTGATTAGGACTTTTGCTTTAATCGAAAAATAAACACCAAGTCGCTCAGGTGCGCCAACACACAGACAACACTGGTTCCACCCCTGCCCTGCCCCCCCCCCCCCCCCCCC
>CAJHNH020003903.1:27500-50000 GCA_905116865.2 Candidula unifasciata
CAATTTGACCTCATACACAAGTGAGATATGTAACATTTTAGACATATCTATGGTGTCATGTGCGCCATCCGGTCTAGACGACTCTCTCAGGTCTTGTCAGAATTCCTTGTCACAATAATACGTTTAACAAGAAAGCAAGCAGACAGTGGGATGTGTTCGCCAAACTAATCTGTATTTAAGAGAATATGAAACGCCAGTCGTTTACGCAAATGCCCTAAATAACAATACATTTAAATCTAGATGACTTATTAGAAGAAGAAGAAGAAGAAGAAGAAGAAGAAGAGAAGAAAGAAGAAGAAAACTTCTTCTTCTTCTTCTTCTTCTTCTTTTCTTCTTCTTCATCAGAAGAAAAAGACTCTAAGAAGAAGAAAGAAGATTCCGAAGAAAGAAGAAGTCTTCGTCTTCGTCTTCTTTTTTCTTCTTCTTCCTCTTCCCCTTTTTCTTTTTCCTCAGGAAGAACAAGAGAACAAGAAGAAAAGAAGAAGAGAACAAGAAGAATGAGAGGAAGGAGGAGGAAGAGAAGAAGAAGAAGAGGGAAAAGAAGAAGAAGAAGAAGAAGAGAAAAGAAGAAGAAGAAGAGAAGAAGAAAGAAGAAGAAGAAGAAGAAGAAGAAGAAGAAAAAGAAGAAGAAGAAGAAGAAGAAGAAGAGAAGAAGCAAGAAGAGAAGAAGAAAGAAGAAGAAGAAGAAGAAAAGAAGAAGAAGAAGAAGAAGAAGAAGAAGAAGAAGAAGTAACGAAAGAAGAAGAAGAAGAAGAAGAAGAAGAAGGAAGAAGAAGAAGAAGAAGAAGAATGAAGAGAAGAAGAAGAAAAGAAGAAGAAGAAGAAGAAGAAGAAGAAAAAAAAGATAAGAAGAAGAAGAAGACAAGAAGAAGAAGAAGAAGAAGAAGAAGAAGAAAGAAAGAAAGAAAGAAGAAGAAGAAGAAGAAAAAGAAAAGAAGAAGAAGAAGAAGAAAGAAGAAGAAGAGAAAGAAGAAAGAAGAAGAAAGAAAGAAGAAGAAGAAAGAAGAAGAAAGAGAAAGAAAAAAGAAAGAAAGAAAGAAGAAAGAAGAAAGAAAGAAAGAAAGAAAGAAAGAAAGAAAGAAAGAAAGAAAGAAAGAAAGAAAGAAAGAAAGAAAGAAAAAAGAAAAGAAAGAAAGAAAGAAAGAAAGAAAGAAAAAGAAAGAAAGAAAAGAAAGAAAGAAAGAAAGAAAGAAGAAAGAAAGAAAGAACGAAAGAAAACGAAAGAAAGAAAGAAAGAAAGAAGGAAAGAAAAGAAAGAAAGAAAGAAAGAAAGAAAGAAAGAAAAGAAAGAAAAGAAAGAAGAAAAGAAAGAAAGAAAAGAAAGAAAGAAAGAAAGAAAGAAAGAAAGAAAGAAAGAAAGAAAGAAAGAAAGAAAGAAAGAAAGAAAGAAAGAAAGAAAGAAAAGAAAGAAAGAAAGAAAAGAAAGAAGAAAGAAAGAAAGAAAGAAGAAAGAAAGAAGAAAGAAAGAAAGAAAGAAAGGAAGAAAGAAAGAAAGAAAAGAAAGAAAGAAAGAAAGAAGAAAGAAAGAAAGAAAGAAAAGAAAAAAGAAAGAACGAACGAAAGAAAGAAAGAAAGAAAGAAAAGGAAAGAAAGAAAGAAAGAAAGAAAGCAAGAAAGAAAGAAAAAGAAAGAAGAAAGAAAGAAAGAAAGAAAAAAAAAGAAAGAAAGAAGAAAGAAGAATAAGAAAGAAAAAAAGAAAAAAAAGAAAGAAAGAAAGAAAGAAAAAAGAAGAGAAAGAAAGAAAGAAAGAAAGAAAGAAAGAAAAGAAGAAAGAAAGAGAAGAAAGAAAGAAAGAAAGAAAGAAAGAAAAGAAAGAAAGAAAGAAAGAAAGAAAGAAAGAAAGAAAAGAAGAAAGAAAGAAAGAAAGAAAGAAAGAAAGAAAAAGAAGAAAGAAAGAAAGAAAGAAAGAAAGAAAGAAGAAAGAGAAAGAAAAGAAAGATATCATTATGACCGCCAACAACCCAAAACGCGTTTACACTCTTATCGTGCTCATCTTCTCATTCCCTTTAGGCCGTCTAAATCTTTAATGTATATTCAATCCCCTACATTATGGCAACGGTTTCTTTCTCCACCCTGACGTGTGGCACTTGTAGTGACCGGTATCCATTTTGAATTTAACCTGGTCACCAGCCATGATTGTGCACTTTGGGTTGGATGATAGTGAATGCATTTAACAAATGCAAGCTTTCTTGGGGCTTGGGCTCGATTTCTGCAGTGGAAAGAATGTGCGTGTCCGTTTGTTCAAACTGTTTTCGTAGTTTTAAAGCAGCCGTAGAAAAGTCGCATTTTGGAAAAGATTGGCGCACTGTAGCCAACTTTCATTGTGGGGACACACATTAAAAGAGACGCCGACTTTGGAAGCGCTGCGAAAACCTGACAATAAAATAACTAGAAACTCTTCAATTTGGAACCTGCAGGGGCATATAAATAAAGGCAAATCAAGAACACAAGAAGGAAGGGAATGAAGTTGGGGCGTGCTGCTTTCAATAGCCGAGGATAGGACTATGTTTAAGTAAGTATTGGTAAAGATCATTCACCAAGGGCCGATCGGTATAGAACGATAGGAAGGTAGGTGGTTGGACCCCACCGGACATCACACAAGCGATAAACACCCGGGGACACAAAGTGCCACCGTGCGGATGAGGATCACCCGTTGAGAGGTCCCAGAAACCCCTTTCATCAGTTATTCCATATTTATGGCCCGACTTTATTCAGGGCTTCCAGACAAAAGCCAGGGTAGGGCTTCAAAATATCACACAATTGCAACCCATATGGGGACTACTTCATCATCATCATCATTTAGAACAATACGGAGCAGTGACCATTTACGGATATTCCCTCAAAGCTGTAAATATGGTTCCTTTACATTAATTTGAATGAGTTCATCAGTTTTTGATTAATTGATTTATTCTTTAAGGAAATTACATTGGATTCAACCTCTTCATTTTCTTAGTTGGGGGGAAGGGGGGGGGGGGGAGTGGTCTCGAGGTATCGCATCAGCCTCCCACCGCCTTGAGTGCTGGAGGCCACAGGTTCAAATCCAGTTGAAGGTTGAGATTTCTTTCCACGTAGACTTCTAGTAATTTCCTCTGGTCTTTGGGTAGTAAGACCAGACGCTTGTGTGTATTGTTGTGCACGTAAAAATTCCCTTGGCAGGTGAAAATCCAAAAGAGTAGCCTAACGGCGTTGCCCGTGCAAAATTTTGAGTTAAAAATTTACCTATCGTATTTCAGGATCCTCGCCTGTGCAAGGGAGTTAGTGCACTGTGCTGAGTTTCTTCAGACTCAGGTTTGAGGTGCCAGGATGTTGACCCGTTGTATAAACAAACATAAACATCTTCCTAGCGTCAATCTGCTGTACACTCCAGCGGAAAGTTCTTGTTGGTCGCCCAGTTCTGAACTTTGATCTTATTCAAATGCTTGGATGTTCCCTACAGATCATGCTTATTTAAATGCAGGCGATTTGCTCCCCACCTTTCAGGCAGATCTACTCCGACTTTGAGTTGAAACACACATTAATTAGTCGACTTTTACGACATGCTTATTAGCGTGTAGTGAGTCTGTTCTTTTCCCCGAAAAATAGGGTAAAATAGACAGACAGACAGACAGGCAGGATGAATGAACTGACACTAACATTTGAATTCCGAGGACATGATTTGTTTTAAACCTGGACCATAGATATCTTTACTCCGTAACCTTTTAATTTCTGATGGCGACTAATCTGCCAACTGAGTAATTACTCCCTCTTCATGGAACCATTCACGTCAATAAGTCAAAACGTAACATTATGTAAAGGCTTCCGTCACATGAGTAAACTTGTTTCTTGGCTACGGATATGGCCAGATAGTAAGTCCCTCACTGAGTGCCAACGGGGTGGCAAAAGCCGAGGAGAAAGAGTCATTTTATCACTCTCATCGTTATCTCGACTCTCTAGTAATCAGACAAGTAACAATCCATGTCAGCTGGCTACAGATTGGAAACTGACATTGAAAGGCGGAGATCAACTTTATGGAATCTTCTCGAACTTGCTGAAATAAAATTACTTCAACTGACTGGAGAAGAATAGAGGCCGAGCGGATTTTGGGATTTTAATGATGAGTGATTTCTGAATGCAATATGTATCAACCAGCATTTAGATATTAGAATAAAGGGACTTTTAGTAAAGTGAAGGACCCTTTTCCAAGCCTCCAGGTGTGTTAGGCATATAGGGCTAGACCTATATTTTATAGACCAGTCGGCACTCAGTAGGTTATGTGGTCAATATTACGCCGGTCGTCTTTACTTCCTAGGACTGTACCTGGTACCCACTAGAGGCTGGGTTGTACCCACGCAAGGCTGGGTTGGACCTACTCAAGGCTGGGGTGTACCCACTCAAGACTTGGTTGGACCTTCTTAAGGCTGGGGTGTACCCACTTAAGACTTGGTTGGACCTACTCAAGGCTGGGGTGTACCCACTCAAGACTTGGTTGGACCAACTCAAGGCTGGGTTAACTTGGTAGCCAAGATTATTTCTGAAAAAAAAGACCGGCTCTGTCCGAACCCGAACCCACGACACAGGCAAGCGTCTAGCCGCTACAACACGGCGACTCCACCTACGGGGGAATTTTAAATACAAGTTGACAATTATAGCTGTAATTTGCAAATGGTCACCATACTATGTGATGTAATGTTTGTTGATGAGCTCTGTCAAGAGCACTAATAGGACTGATGTTCATTTCTGTAAGGCTGTTCTTAATGCCATCACTCCATATTTTCCGACGTCTTCCACTCGCTGTATACCCGTTGTAACGTTTTAGTGTGGCTCGCTGTGGTGGATAGTACCAGGGCATTCTTGTTAGGTGTCCAAACCACTTCATTTGTTGTTCTTTGATGACCTGTAAGATTGGCTTTATTCCTAGCATTCGTCTGATTTCATGATTTCGTATTCTGTCTTTCGTTGAAACTCCTGCAGCTTTCCTAATGCATTTCATCTCTGTTGTCACAATTTTACGTTCATTGGAGGATGTAAGTGTCCACGTTTGGCATTGATAGCATAGTGTAGGCCAAAAAATAGTTCTGGTAAGATTCACTTTAGTACTCTGAGGTACCTGCTTGTGTGTCAACAGGGGAGATAGTTGACTTATTACTTGATTAGCTTTGGCACATATGGAGCTAATTTCTCTGTCCAGTTTTCCGTCAGATGTAAAAATTGCTCCCAAATACTTAAATTCACCTGTTTGACTCAGGGTGTTATTTTTTAATTTAATTTCTAGTTGTCTCTAATGCGATGAAAGGAAATGTTTGGATGAATTTTTCATTAATACAGCGGCACCCCAGCATACGCTCATGCCGCGTTACCCAGTTTGAGAACCGCTGGGCTGAGGCAACTTGAGTTTACACTCTTCAGGATTATCTGATCGAGCCCGAGAGAAGGAGCTAAAGCCGTTGTTGGTACGACGATCAATTACTGACACACTCGTATCAGTTTGTTTGGACTTGCCTTGTTCTTGACGGCGAGATCTTGTGTTGCCCAGCATCTGGTGAGAGAGGGAAACTTTCTTAAACTCATTCAAGGCCGCACTGCATCCACGTAATGTTACAACAGGGGGTATTGTTTGGCGTTGGTATCCTTCTACGGGTGAACGGTAGACCCCTGCTGTGCATGCTTCCGTGTGTGTTCTTCCTCTTCTTTTGGCGAAGTGGTTAACTGTTCACCTCGTGCTCTGTAGGTACCTGGCGTTTTGTAGGTTGGGAGTTTGATTTCTGACGCAGACGTTTGATGAGTGAGTACACAGGTTTGGGCGATTCAAGGCGGCCATTGCTAGATCTGCGGGTTTTGTGGTTTCTGCACAAGCTCTCCGACAGGATCAGCTACTCAGCAAAGAAGATAGAGACACGAGAGAGAGAGAGAGAGAGAGAGAGAGAGAGGAGAGAGAGAGAGAGAGAGAGAGGGGGAGAGAGAGAGACATTAATCCCCGCACCCGCACAGAGAGAGATACATTAACTCCCCCCCCCCACACACACACAGAGAGAGAGAGAGAGAGAGAGAGAGAGAGAGAGAGAGAGAGAGAGAGAGAGAAAGTCATTCTTCTTGCCCTTAAAATGTTTCTTCTTCTCTTTCAACTTCTTCTTCTTCTTCTTCTTCTTCTTCTTCTTCTTCTTCTTCTTATTATTATTATTATTATTATTATTATTATTATTATTATTATTATTATTATTATTATTATCCTTCTTCTTCTTTTTCTTCTTACTGCGCTCTTGCAAGGACAGTTTGTACATAGTTAGAATACGAAATAATACGTAATTTAGACTGACAACCCCCTTTCATCATTATCATCATGTGCTGTGAAACTAAACATAGGCCGTTATGCTTCGCCATTTCACTCGATCACTGGAAACACAGATCATGTCAGTGTTCCTGTCTCGCATCACTCAGCTGGCTATATCCTCGTATTCCTCCCCCTGACCTTCCCCTTACTCTTCTAACAATCCTGCCAGTGGTCAGTGTCGTCTTGACAGTATTGACTCCTGGGCAAACCAGTGTCCCGAGGCCCCTTTGACAACCACTCTGGGGTATTAAATGCAAATGGTCGATAATGTAAAACAAATATTGATGATATAATTGCAATAAATTCCTGCTGAAGCTCTAGTTTACCAAAACTTTCGTGCTTAATTGGTAACGTTCTTAGTATATTTGTTCCCATAGCGAGACGCACACGCCACTTGGAGGTGACAGGTTCGGTTCCCGGCACGGTAACTATCGCATTCGATTCTTATGTTGTCTAGTGTGTCCTTCTATCTGTCTACATCTTTCTATGAGTGTAGATCAATACAATGTCTCTTTGTTTATAGTATACCTAAATAGTTACCATATTATCCTGACCTAATAATTTGATTGCACATGACAAAGCTCTGGATGTAGTAAAACGAATTAAAGAAACCACCTATGTCAACACTTTATGCCAACATTCCTGAGCAGGCATATATATATATATATCGAGAGAGAGAGAGAGAGAGAGAGAGAGAGAAAAGAAAGAGAGAGAGAGAGAGAGAAAAGAAAAAGAGAGAGAAAAAAAAGAGAGAGAGAAAAGAAAGAGAGAGAGAAGACACACACACACAGAGAGAGAGAGAGAGAGAGAGAGAGAGAGAGAGAGAGAAAAGAAGAGAGAGAGAGAGAGATTTTTAAAAATGACCTTGGCTTCCAGGTCAACCCAACCTCGAGTGGGTACCAAGTACAGTCCTGGGAAGTAAAGGCTGCCGACGTGATGCTAAACACATCACCAACCAAGTGCCGTTTGGTTTAAAGGACATAGGTCTAGTCCTACATACCGCTTGCTTGCTTGCTTATTGTACCCCACAAGGACATCACACAAGCGATGAACACCCGATGACAGTGCCACCATGTGGATAAGGACCACCCGTGGAGAGGTCCCAAAAACTTCTTTCAGCCCTAATGGCCACAATTGTGGTCTAGCTATTTTCGGGGCCCACGGCCAAAGCCAGGGTGAGGCTTCAAATAACGAAAAAAATTGCATCCTACAAAGGGAAGATATGTACTACTAACTATATACTATCTATCTTCTTTTACCCCACACAAGCGATAAACACCCGATGACACAAAGTGCCACCACGTGGATGAGGATCATTCGTGGATAGGTCCCAGAAACCGCGTTCAGCCATTAGACCATATTTACGGCCGGGCTATATTGCCCCTGGCAATTTGCAGAGTAGGGCTTTAAAAAACGAAAAACTACATCCCATAAAGGGATGATAAGATATAAAGTCATCCCTTTATGACTGACTGACTGACTTTCTATCCCACCAGGACATCACACAGGCGATAAACACCCGATGACACAATGTGCCACCATATGGGTGAGGATCACAGTGGAGAGGTCCCAGAAACCGTGTTCAGCCTTTAGGCCATATTTATCGTCAGGCTATATTGCGGCCCCTGGCAAAAGCCAGAGAAAGGATTCAAATTACGAAATATTTCATCCTAAAAACGACAAGAAATTTATTTAGTTGTCATCCCCTTATACTGACTGACTGACTTTCTACCCCACTAGGACATCACACAAGCGATAAACACCCGATTACACAAAGTGCCACCATGTGGGTGAGGATCGACGTGGAGAGGTCCCAGAAACAGCGTTCAGACAATTGGCCGTATTTATGGCCTGCCTATATTGCGGCCCTTGGCAAAAGCCAGGGTGGGGCTTCAAATAACAAAAAATTTCGTCCTTAAAAAGGACGATACTGGAAGTGTACGCAGAACTTTATACTAAATACGCCTGAAAGGCGTGGAAAGGGATACTGCAAACAAAAAAATTATACATAAATAATTTAAACGTCGAAAATATTTTTTCTATTTATGGCAAGTCACTTGACATACACAGATCAGCATGGGGCCTTGATGCTCGCGAGGTCCCTGGGACCAAGAGCACAGAGGGGCCATATGTTGAAATGGCTCTGCCAGTGGCCATAAAGGTCTCCAGTCCACTTCTTCTCACAGAGCCTTCAATTATTTCCCTTTTAAAGGGGAGTAAATCAGTTTAGTTGGTTAGTTAGTTGGTTGGTTAGTTGGCTGGTTAGTTAGTTGGCTGGTTAGCTAGTTGGTTGGTTAGTTGGCTGGTTGGTTAGTTGGTTAGTTGGTTAGTTGGTTGGTTAGTTGGTTAGTTGGTTGGTTAGTTGGTAAGGTGGTAAGGTGGTTAGGTGATTGGCCGGTCGGTCGGTCGGTCGGTCGGTCGGTCGGTCGGTCGGTCGGTCGGTCGGTCGGTCGGTCGGTCGGTCGGTCGGTCGGTCGGTCGGTCGGTCGGTCGGTCGGTCGGTCGGTCGGTCGGTCGGTCGGTCGGTCGGTCGGTCGGTCGGTCGGTCGGTCGGTCGGTCGGTCGGTCGGTCGGTCGGTCGGTCGGTCGGTCGGTCGGTCGGTGGGTGAGTGAGTGAGTGAGTGAGTGAGTGAGTGAGTGAGTGAGTGAGTTAGTTAGTTAGTTATTTAGTTGGTTAGTTGGTTAGTTGGTTGGTTGGTTGGTTGGTTGGTTGGTTGGTTGGTTGGTTGGTTGGTTGGTTGGTTGGTTGGTTGGTTGGTTGGTTGGTTGGTTGGTTGGTTAGTTGCTTAGTTAGTCGACAGATTCTCTTTACTGCACGTCGAACCAATCAGTCCATAAGTGCTCGGATCTCCTTCTCAGTAAATCCCGTACAGGCTGACGACACCAGTTCTGTGTTAGTTTCATATTCTTCTTTGGCTACCCGCGTAGTGTTCTTGTTTGGCGACAGCCCGTTTAACTTGCTGTTCTTGCAGCCTGACCATGGTTGCACATTCACTGTACAGAACACTGTCTGATGCACATTTTTAGTTGCACCGATCTGAGTGTCTATATAGATTTTGAAAAAAAAAAAGGAGGGGGGGGGGGGGGGGGTCATACGTTTTGAGACCAATTTGAACCCTAGACCTTCTGTGGGAAGTCGAGCCTCTAAACCAGGGCTATTCAACCAAGTTGGCCCAGGGGGCAAAATATTCAAAACTGGGATCGTCACGGGCCAGAGGCCTCAGCCCCAGCATAGAAAGGTCGAAAATACAATACAGCTAGAAGTGATCCGCGGGCCACTTGCTAGGCCTTGGCGGGCCAGATTTAGCTCGCAAGCCGCCAGTTGAATAGCCTTGCTCTAAACTCTGCGCTTTATATGACGTGACAAAACAACTTAGACATCCCTCGAACGCTTCAAAACTCGAACCAACTGGAATCCGAACGAAATTTTCACATACGTTTTGCACGGGAACTTTAACGCAGCCATGGAAACCGAACCCACCGATCACGTGACTGAGCTGACATGGCACCTTCTGCCCCCATCTCTAACATTGAATAAGAACAATTACAGAAGAAATTTCTTCTAGGGAGGAAGAGGGGAAAGCTGAAAATGTTAGCACTTTGGTTGCTTGCTCAGAAGAAACACAAATTGTCACGTTAATCCAGCCTCCTTAGTAAGTTTTTTGCGTCATACAAAATTGTCTAGCATTGCTCCCCACTAAGTAGCCCTGAAAAGGAATCTTGCAGTGTTGACGCAATTAAGGAAGACGGACACAAATATTGTCCCGATCAGCGATGAAGTCGTCTACCGGCGAGCTAATAGGCGCCCCGGTCGCAGATGAAAATTAGCACAGCTAAAATCAAAGATCTTATGAACCTGCTGTCGAAAATACAAGAAGTTGTTGAGAGGTTGCTCCCTGACAGAACACTAGTTAATAGGTGTGTTGACTTATTCAACGATATCATTATTTTAACATCCGGATTGAATCACCGTTAAGGGATGGGATTTTTTCACGTGGACTTGGACTTCTAGTAATTCCCTTTGGTCTCTGGGTAGCGACATCGGACGCCCGTGTGCATTGGTGCGAACTTAAAAAAATCCCTTGGCAGCTGCAAATCGAAAAAGCCTAACGGCGCTGACGGGGCAAAAAAATGGAGTTGAAAATCAACCCAAAGTATTTTAGGATCCTCGCCAGTGCTACAGAGCCTGTGCACTGTGCTGAGCTTCTTCGGACTCAGACTTGAGTTATAAAAAGAACAGAACACTTAATGGGTTGCTACTCGTGTGCCATGATGTTGATCCGTTGTTCAGACCTCAAATTATTTTAACGTTTAAGAAAAATTAAAAATGGTTGCTAATACCAGGGCACTTTGGAGAGTTGGCTGCAAACAAATATACTGATATCAAACCCTCCACAAGTAGTGAGTTGAGTTGATTCAAGAACCGAAATAACAGCACTCGGAAATTCCCATAAGATCCCTGTCCCTATCTTCAGCAGCCAGCGCAGAGTTCTAGTACCAGTGGTACCAGTAGCATTCTGATTATACGTCCGTCCCACGGTGAGCAACTAAAACAAAACAAAATTCCTGACATTATCATGGCAGGTAACTCACATTGCAAACGATAATCTCCATGAACTTCGACCTTCCTCCTACTACTTCTAAAATTTGCTTTGTAAGTACAAATATTTGGATAAATATTACATATATAATACAATGTTTATATATATATATATATATATATATAGGGTGGGTGGGGTGGGGTGCTTTGGAACTAGAACGATTCGCAATTCGAATACCGTCTCGCAAACGGATTATGTTCTAATTCCAAGGTACGACCATATTTCTTTAGAACCACATGCTTCTAAGAAAACCAGAAACGCTTGTAAAAATCAAATCACAATGCGATCTTATCATTCATGCGATTTGTTATATTTTTTATGATTCACGCTTCATGTTATCATCCCATAAAATCAAAAATAATGGGATGAGGTGTGTCAGCTGGCGTCCCCATCAGACAGTTTATGTATTCTCATGGGGTAGGCCCATTTATGGACGAGCACGGACAGGAAGTGTATGTGTCCGTAGCGGTTTAATTTACGCCTGGCTGGAGACGAGTCCATTATCAAGCGATGAGTCTATAGACAGAGCGTCTAAGCCTTATTAGCCTGGGCAATTTATTTTTCTGAAAATGTTCGTAATTGTACGCTCTAAGGACAGGGTGTCAGGTTCTGGGAGCGCTTCGAAGAAATGTGTTAACTGAATCATTATTATTATAGCATATTAAGACTTGTGCTGCGTCCGTGGCTTAGGCGTTGCGAGCCCGACTCGTAATTTTAACGTACCGCGATCGAAACCCACTGCTGGCTGCGTGGATTTTTATTTTATGATGTTATGGGGCGTCGCAGGTCGACCCAGCCTAAAATGGGTTCCAGGATGGTGTCCCGGGGAAGTAAAGACGGCCGGCGTAATGCTGACCACGTTACCCACCTAGTGCGGATGGTCTTTCAAAATATGGGTGCTCTTCCCATATGCTCGATACGCCTAAAAGGCGTGAAAAGGGATTTTTACTTACTTTACTTATAGTAAGAATTGTGCGGAAGGTAGCGATATAGGTTCGGCTTCTGGATACCACTGTCGAAACCAACGCAAAGCGCAAAGTCCGCAACTGAGTTCGAACCCGGCACTACGAAGCTTATTCGCAGCGCCTAAGCCACAGACGCCGACAGTTAATAAGAGTTAAACTAATAACTGATAGGTACACACAGAGGTACACAAATAAATAGCAAGAGTTAATATATTGGTTTTAAAGTGGGCAGGGGAAGATAATCGATCTACCATCCTTTAACGAAAGTTGCTTTTGTGTCCTTTTACAAGACGATGCAGAACCAACCTCAGTATTTTTGGCTGTTGTGTTTGAGCAAATTTACGTTCAGTAGTTTGCCAAATACGAACGATCGGCTCTCCTTAACAGTGTCGAAAACAATGCAAGGTGATCTACCCTTAAACAAGCATGTAGTAACTGGCAACTATTTAACTTTTTAAGGGTGTGTTAAAATGGAATGTGTTCGGTCAAAATTCGCAGGAATCAAAGTCCAGGTGTAAACAACAAACAACGGGTCAACAAACTTTTTACGGATAACACAGACGAAGAATGGTAGAAATAGCTAATATTGTCACTAGCTTTTACTGAAAGAGCCAAAAGACATCTTATGCCAAAAGACCATTTGTCATTTTCTATATAAACAGACTCACATAAAAATCACGCACAGTTTCAACTTTTACAGTTAGCTGGCCAATTTATCCGTACCATTTAGGGTAAAAATACTACAGCTGCCCATTCGGCGCCGTATCACAGACAGGATCAATAATAGAATCGCCGCCATAACATTCCGACCGGAAATGAGATCACACAACTGCGATTGGTAGTTACGCCCCCTGTGTGACATCAGACCGTATCATGGTTCCCTGTTGCTGAAGTCGTTTGGTTTAATCTTTCTGGCGTAGTAACTAAAGCTTTAGATTTTTTTATGTTGTCTAGCGTGTCCTCATATCTCCAATCCTTTGTTCTCCATCTATGAGTTGCCGTCAGTGCATTACACTTTGTTGATCATACTATTCAAAACAGGAGTTTTTCCCTAGTGAATCTAACGCTTTTACTTTTAATCCCAAACAACGTGATACTGACCAGACGATACATTGAGGGTTATAAGACTACGAAAATATTGAAAGGAGAAATCATCTCTCTCTCTCTCTCTCTCTCTCTCTCTCTCTCTCTCTCTCTCTCTCTCTCTCTCTCTCTCTCTCTCTCTCTCGCCTGACTCAATCATAGAAAAATGTGTTTTCTGACATTTTAATTTTGGTCCGAAATTATTAGTGAATCTGGCTATTTAAGTGACTGCATCGTCAATGTTTAGCCATGTGATAGCTTTCCTAATTCTGTGCCCACTTGGACATTGGCGGTCACATCTTCTAGTACCAAAGAAGTTAAATACAGACACAAACAATACACTGCACAGACATACTACTGCTTTTCTCTTTAGCACGCCCGCGTTTAACGTTTTTACTTTGCTCTCATTTGTCTTATTTGATGGTAACTGGCTATGGAGTACTGGTAGACGGTAAGCTTACCCACGGCCTTCTCTATTTATTAGAGAAGGCAGTGGCTTACCAATATTTCTGAAACAACGAAGGCAGTGGCTCACCAATATTCCTGAAACAATGTGCCGTCTCCATACTGCCTTGGCTACCCTGTATCCACTGTTAACTGTTGAATTCTTCTTCCTCTTCTTCGCGTTCTCCGGCTGTAAACTCCGGTGGAAACTGGACTTTAGTCTTGTTCCAGAGTCTGAGTGTTGCGTGTACATCCGGTAATCAAATCTGGCCTGTTGGCATGCAGATTGCTGGTTCCCTACTTCTCAGGCAGACGCACTCCAACTTCGAAGGAAGCTCCATGTAGGTCGACTCCTACGACATGCTCTTGGGTAGGCACTGGGTCTATGTTTGTTACCCCGACAATGGGGCACCGGAACCCATGCGGGAAGGAACTAGTGAAATAATACCAGATGAGGCTCTACTCTCGTCCGCAGCTCAACTCTCATCTACTGTCTGAAAGACACGAGAATGAGCTATTCCAAACCTGACATCGTGGGATTCCAACACTGGGAAACGTTGACTTACCTACACATAAAATGTCCGTACATCAGAGTCGTGACTATAGGCTTATTCGGCATGTAGTGCTGACCTAGTTTTGCATTAAATATGTTATGTTATCACATTCGACATTAATACACATTGGTATTCTCATGCAAGCGCAGCCTCCGATGCAGCAGACACTCCAAGATGTCTCTGCTCATTCTTCCTATGAGAAGTTGCTTATAGTCTCTCCTATCTCGGCCTCAAAGGCAAACATAGACGAGCTTCACCATGTTTTGCTCCCACGCAATCATGTTAGTGTCAGAGACTCGTCATTATCCACTAGTCCGAGCACCTACAGCGTTGGTGATATCTGCTCTGGCCATGCTTTTATTCTGGGATACTATCTGCAATGGCTGGAGAGATCGAGAGAAATTGGATAAAACTTTGTGCAAAGATGTCGACCCTCTCGACTTGAGACTTTAGATGTTCTCAGTTTATATCTCTCTATCTATCCCAAGCGAACGTTTTTTGTTTAATGATTGCAGTATCAACAGTTATTTTCTCTTCCCCCCCCCCCCTTTTACATATCCCCCAATCCCACTTCTCCCTCCCTCACACCTACACCAATATTCACATACAGATAAACACAAATACACATATCTACATTTGTTTTAGTATCTTTTAATCCTATATTTTGGCCTTTATTTTTATGCTGAAGAAGTTCAAATTTTACCACGGAACTTAATGAAAAAATACACCAGAAATGAAACAAACAATTAAGAACAAGAATCTTCATAGGTATACTCGACACCTAGTTTATAACATAATGCAACACTCCTGTATCACATCTACTAATAACGTTAAATTTATCATCGCGAGGTTCTGAAGTAAATATTGGACCAGCAGACAAACTCTGCGCTGCATTTTATAAAAATATTAATGAGACCAAGACAGTTAACAGTTCCAGATATCTTGAAGGAGAAAAGGAATCAAGTTCATTACTAGCTTCAGCAAACGATAGTCAAGTGTGAGCCAATGTTTACGTTGTTAATGGGAAGGAGGAGGATCGGATATTGTTTGGCAAGGAATAACAGTGTCAGTATAATGAATAGAGGATGAGCAGCGGGATGAGAGAGGGAGGTAACATTAGCAACAATAAACCAGTCTCTTTCAGTACCAAAGCATCATTACTTTAACTCCTTATGTCATGAGAAGTTTTTTTTTTTTTTTTTTTTAAAGCAGCTGATTTTTTTTTTAATTTAGAGACGTTAGAATAATAACACTATTAATAGAAGGAATAAAACTAATAATTCGGGGTAGATGAATTAGGGTTATCTGCGATAGAAAGTAAAAAAAAAAACCCACTGACTTTGATTAAACAATGGACGTATAGCTAGCCGCATGCTACCACAATATTTAAATATGGAAATCAACCGCGCCGCCACAAAGAGAACATTAAAACATTTTGAAATGTACAAACAGCTTTAAGAAAATGTATATAAATGATTAAAAGGAAGTCTTTGTGTACCCTTACACAATTACTAGTGTGGGGAGGGGGCAGGGGTGAAGGGACAACGGGGGGGGGGGGGGGGGCTCAAGGGACTGAGACAACTGTGGAAGGGGGGGGGGTTTGGGGGGAGGGTGCTGAAGGGAACTGAGACAACGGGGGGGGGGGGAGGGTGCTGAAGGGACTGAGACAACGGGGGGGGGGGAGGGTGCTGAAGGGACTGAGACAACGGGGGGGGGGGTGGCTGAAGGGACTGAGACAACGGGGGTGGGGGGGGGTGCTGAAGGACTGAGACAACGGGGGGGGGGGGGGCTGAGGGACAGACAACAGGTTACGGCGAAGTGAGGGACCCAGTCTGACATAGAAAAACCAATAGTTTTTTAGATTCAGATGTCGAAACAGATATCAAATTACAGACATGCAGAACGAAGAAATGAACAACGGAACGAATTGTGTTTGATGATCCAGTCTATGGAAGGCTATAAGGAGATCGACGGATATTGTATATATACATACACACACACACACACACACACACACATATATGTATATATATATATATATATATATATATATATATATATATATATATATATATATATATATATATAAAACTGCGGAGATATGGTTTTATTGACCAATGATGAGAATACCTTGGCAGATAAGATGAGAAACGAAGACGTCTTGAAGGTGATGAAACTGGCTCACGAAGAGAACTGATTGCCCGAATCAGGAAGAGACAGTCTACATTCTTTGATTATGTGATGAGAAGGAGAAAGCTGAGTACATCGTTCCCGTAGGAAAGTTGGAAGAGACGAGAGGCAGAGGGAGGGAGACCGAGAGGAAGATGCTGGGCAGTTTGACATCATGGCAAGGAGGATCATCTTTGTCAGAGCTGATTGAAAGTACACGAGACAGACGGTTGTGGGGATATACATGACTATCAACGCCACATGGCTTGGACTTTGAGAAAAAGAAGAGGAAATAGTGTTCTTTTAAACTTAGAAGTATTTCAGATAAAGCATGTAAAAGTAATAATCAAGTGTTTCACGAGTTGAAAGTGAGTTTACTATATTGCGCAAGCTTTTATCCCATAAACTCCAGTATCTTACCCAAAGTTCAGTTAAAAGTTTGTGGCGCATCCTTTACAGGACATTGCAGAACCAACTCCAGCATTTTAATTACTGTTGTGGTTTTTTTTTTAAGGAAAATTTACGACCAGTAGTTTGCCATTTCTTGCTGGAAGGTAGGCTTCTCAATACCACTATCAAAATCAAGGCAAGGCGTAAGGCCTGCAGCTGGGAGGGTACCCGGCACCACAGGATTACGGAGCGCATTCGCAGCGCCTAAGCCACAGACGCGGACATAGTGTATATAAAACATGTAATATATGTTCCCTCTCTCTCTCCCTTTTTCTTTCTCTCTCTCTCTCTCTCTCTCTCTCTCTCTCTCTCTCTCTCTCTCTCTCTCTCTCTCCGTATATATATATATATATATATATATATATATATATATATATATACACACAACATTTCATTTTAATGAGATCATGCAATGAACTTCAGTTTTCTCGGCGTAATACTAAACATTGTTCCATGGGCCACGTTTGTCACTCCAGCTGTAGACTACCAAGGCCTGTTACAACCCTATCGTTCATAAGTTTTCGTTTTAGCGGCAGTACGGGATCGGACAGATGATGCTTGACCCACAAGTCGGTACTGTATGGCTGATGCGGTCAACATTATGCTCTACGCCTAACTGAAAATAATACCACTTTTTGGGTTGTGTCGAAATGGGAGCCAAGATAATTTGAAACAATAATCGCACTTCGCTTGGATTAGAACCGACAACCTTTGATCCGAAAGGGGAGCGTCTAACCACTACGCTACTAAAGTTCCTAGACCTATCGTTTATAATTCTTTATTTTTTATTTTTTTAGAATTTATAATCTGTCCACATTCGTTTCACACTAGGGCCTTTTTTTTCCATTCCGATTTCCTCTTTCTACTTCCACTTTGTGTCATAAAATATTATTTTGTTACGTTTGCTAAAAAAAAAAAAAAAAATTTCCGTCAAACCATTTTACCCGATTTTCCTAACTGAATATTCATATAATTCATTTCACGAAATTGTATTTTTCTGTCTCCATGAGGCTGATTTTTAGGCACTGTCTGAAGAAGTTTTTCTGAAGCCTCAACGCTGATCTTGTTAGCGAAATCGCATTCAAAGGCTATCGACCAGAACGCCATACTTGTCTGCACAAATACAAGTGAACAGTTTGTGTAACCGACATATTAATGAGAGGAGCGTCTCGTGACAACAAAACTCTGTACACATTTATGTAGACTTCTTCTTTTATCGTCTTGAGTGTATCCTTATGTAAGCCTATATTGTGGTTGTTTGTATTCGTTTTGACCTTTTCAAGTGGCTTAAGTGCTGCTTTTGCTACTTTATTTATTTATTGCAGCGTTTAGCTATGCGGTTTGCACACCTTTTTCGTGGCCTTTCTCTAGCCTTGCGCTCACATGTACTGTTCTCTAAGAATAACAAGAACTCCACGGCGGGTGCTTGCACAGCATGATTTTGACGATCGTCAGTAAAAGGGTCCCTCGTCGGCTATTGTTTTGGCCCAATATCCTACAACACGAGGAGCGGCGGACAGCACAGCTAGAAGAGTTATTTAGGGAGCTCAAGCGGCAGACCTGGGTTCGAATCCTCGGTAAGGCTGGGGATTTTTACGTCAGGGGCAAAATTAAACCCTTATCTGTACAGTCGTGGCGACAGCACTAGCCATGCGGCCGTAAATCTTCAGGATCAAACACCACCACCCCCCACCCCCACCACCTAGACCGCAAAAGTAGTATAATAAAGGCAGTAATTGGCAGTTTGTGTGTATGTGTGTGTGTGTTTGTGTGTGTGTGTGTGTGTGTGTGTGTGGACAGTATCCCATTAGACAATTTTAGAGGGTGCGCCGACCTAATTGGTGACTCCCAGGTCTCAGGCATCTCCTTCTGTGTAAGACAACGAACAGGAATATCAGGTGTGACTTCACACCACAAAGAATAGGAAACCAAATAAGATAAAAATTTCAAGAATCCCATTTCGAAGGATTGCATCATAGTCCTGGAAATATTCACATGTTTGTCTGGCCTATTAAACGCCGGATACGTTTGTGATCACCGTGAAATAACAATGGTAGAAAGTTGATAATTATAGAGTTTGTTACTAATTCCATTTCTCGATGCCATCCAACGATTTCATCTGATTCCTCGAACTGTAATGTTTACTCACATTTCGTTGAGAAATCGAATGCCGCCGATTATCCCGAGGCAGCGCCGGTACATGACTGATGTGATATACTGATAGCCTATGGGGTTTTCTCTATCGATTCGTCTGCTGGCGTAGATGGATCTCTTCAATAGATTCATATTTCCGCCACACTTGGCTAACAGGTTTCCTACTATCTCACAATCCATCTTTACGAACAAAATACGAAGCAGGCAAATGTCAGTGGGTAGCATCATCAAGTGTCCTATCGACGGGCATTTTTTGTGTGTTTCCTAATTCGTCCAGGAGCCGATATAGTAAAGCGGCTAGATGCTTGCCTGTGGATCGTAAGTTCGTGGGCTCGGATCCTGCTTTTTAAAAGGAGTAGAAAATTATAGGGAAGAGAAAAAAAATCGATCACAATAAACAAACAAAGGACGTTGCAGCGATTAGCCTTCATCAGCACATAAAGGACAACACAGTACACATACACAAATATGCTCTAACTATGAAGTGACTACATGGGACTTTAATGTATAAAATAAATGATACTCATCTGTATCCCTGGTGAAAAAACTTCGTACAATAAAAATGACTAGGTCAGCTACTAGCCTATATAACTCCAACGCGCGGGCGGGGAGCGAAAAGTGGGGCGGAGTAGACGCCAGCATACATTGAGTGTCTAAGGAGGGAGGGAGGGGTTATTCTGAGAGAGCCGAAGTTTTTTTTTCCTTAAAAATTTACCTTGGCTGCGAGTTCGACCCAGTCTTTAGTGGGTACCAGGTGTAGTCCTAGAAAGAAACGCGGCTAGCGTGATGTTGACAACATCACGCACTGAGTGCCGATTGTGGTAGAAAATTTAAGTCTAGCCCTCTTTATCTAATCCGCCTGAATACGTAGAAAAGGATCCCTTTATTTCTCAACTCCTTCTGCTCCAATCAACGTATTACGTGCGATAATCTAGTGTGCATCAAGAGCTGTGAATCTGCAACCATGGTCAGGCTGCAAGCACAACATGTTAAACGGGGTGTTGCTGAACTCGAACATTACGCGGGTAGTCAAAGAAGAAGAGTAAACCAACACAGAACTGGTGTCGTTAGCCGCTACACGCTGCGGGATTTACTTTTGAGGGGGATTCGAGCACTTATGGACTGAGTGGTTCGACGTGCAATGAGGATAATCTGTTAACTAACTTACTATCTAGCAACTGACTATGTGTTTTAATTTTTTTTAACCTTTAATCTAAGCACACTAAAGAAATCTGGCCACCTACTATAACATGCAGCACACTGTATAATGCGTAACATTTTGGTATGGTTATTGTCACTGTTGAAAATCCTCTGAGAAGCCATCTGGAATGTAAAAGAGTTCAGGTCCATGTTTTGCAGGTGGATGATCACTAACCACAGTCTTGTGTAGTATCAATCACTTTTGATACAGATAATACTCCATCTTCTTCTGTCTTCTTTTCTCTACCCCTAGAATGTCTCGCGACGTCTGGGCAGGAAGATATATCGAGAACAGGCCCTTTTGTTCGCTTCGTTTAAAGTACTTTTCAGTGTCTCTGATATGTTTGCGGTCAATATTCTGCGTGATCGACCTCTGGGTCTGTTTCCGTTGTATCTGTATCACATTATTCTCTGTGGTGCCCTGTCTGATGCCAATCTTGTTGCATGGCCAAACCATTTGATTTGTTATCTACCTATAAAGTTCAGTATTGGTTCTGTGCCAAACCGTCCATAATCGTATTCGCCTGGCCTATTTGATGCCGCAAATTTCAACAACTCTATATGTCCATAGTCGTCTAGGAGCTAGACGCTCGCCTGCGGATCGGAAGGTCGTGGGATCGGGTTCTGACTGGTCGTTTTTTTTTTTTTTTTTTTTTTTGGAGGGGGGGGGGGGGGGGGGGGGGGGGGGTTAAATGACCTTGGCTCCCAAGTCAAACCAGCTTAAAGTGGATACCGGGTGCAGTCCTGGGAAGTAATGGCGGTCGGTGTGATGCTGGAAAAAACACACCCTCCAAGTGCTATTTTGTCCACACAATATAGATCTACCCCTGTGTACCCAGTACGAATGAAGGCGTGGGAAATGATCCTTACTTTACTTACATATGTTGACTGTTTGTTGTTTAATTTCTTTTTAACATCTTTATTCCATAATCACTCCACTCATATGACATGCTTTTTGGGACGGCAGTAGTGGGTCTATTCTTGTTTTTCCTACACGATCTCTTTAATACTAGCGAATGAATCAACAGGCTACGAACACGTCCCCCTTTTCATTCCTTCCCTTTTTACTTTTGTAATACTATACCCACAGTGGAGTTTAGCTATAATATTCCACACGTTCTCTCAACCGTGACAATACCACGGATACTCTAAGGAGTCAGTTGTGGAACGATAAACGAACTTTTAGGCTAAATACTGCATGATATATTCGCAGCTGCCATTACGAAAAACAGTTTACTTAGCCGGCAGCAATATCCCGTCAATTAACTTCCCTGGTCTTGAGATCTGACCTTAACTAGGAATCGGGACGTGACGCGGAATACTCCACAGCAGCATGGATCGTGACTGAACCCCGCACAGGCTGAATTCTCCCTGGGGTCTGAAGGGTCAGCTTCTCAATCACCAAGCTCAAGGGGAATAATAAACACTTAATGCTGGCACGTAAAGTGACCAGGGAGAGACACCTCATCATGTTTATTCCGGGCGCTAACGCAGACAGTCGACGGTTGAGTTAAACAGATCAGTTCAAAGACTCGGAGCAGTTTCTGGCACATATTGGAAGGGGAAACGTCAGCTCTTGGCTGTGAGGGTTCCATTACAAATAATCGTCAGGTTAACTGGATGAAATAGGAGATGGGTACTGAAGAAAAGGATCGACATGACAATGGCACACATAAAAATAGATAAGAAGATAGTATTTGGCGCTCCTGCGATGTGGTCAGTATTTGAAAATGTTTGGTTATTGAAACGTTGGTCTCCTCATGGAAAGTAGGTCACGTTCCATTATTAGCTCTTTTGGACTGGTTTTACCTGCTGGGGTTTCGGATGTGCCGCTCTGTTGTTTGCTATCTGTGTTGTCTTGCATTTACGTTTTTATTCCGAGAAGAGAATGCCTTGATATAGGTTGCAGATCCCGGGAGGGGGGGGGGGGAGGAGGAAGGGGGAGTTACACCCAGTAAGTCAATGTTTTTAAAGTGTTTTAAACGCTGGCGTGCTGAAATATACAACACGCTATGTCAACGGCATTGCGGAACACCCCCGTCACCTTGTGTGAAGGTCGGGTTGCTCAAGGTCGACGAATCAGAAGTGAGCTTGGCAGAAGGTCGACCAATCAGAAGTGAGGCAGTGTGTAGCTCTGTGTGAATGGGGGATTATCTTTACTTTTACCAAATGTTTTTCCATAAAAACAAGTAAGCGCTTCTGCGTTATTATTCAGCAACTCTCTCCGCCCCCCCCCCCCCTCCGTTTTTTCAACCGACACCCCTACACAGGTCTGCAGGTTACTTCATAATCGGAATATTTTCCACTCCTGAAGATGTACTGGCTACATAATGCAGGACCTGTATTATATAGAACAATCAGCACTCGTTGGATCACGTGGTCAACATCACGCCGCCGCCTTTACTTCCTAGGACTGGCCCGGTACACATTGGGAGCTCAGTCGACCAAGGAGCCACTGTCATTTATGATTAATGTCGGCTCAACTTAGATTTGAATCCGTGACCTCATGATCCGCAGGCGAACACACAGTCGCTACATTACGGCAGCCGTCATCCGAACCCTAGTAGTGCGTT
>CAJHNH020003903.1:54114-71614 GCA_905116865.2 Candidula unifasciata
AATAACATTTTATCAATGTGGTATTGTTTACATACATGAATACAAACCCCCCCCCCTCTCTCTCTCTCTCTCTCTCTCTCTCTCTCTCTCTCTCTCTCTCTCTCTCTCTCTCTCTCTCTCTAAAGAACAAAAATGAATAATTCGATGGCTTTCAGGTATTTCAGCTCCGCATAGCTGTTATCTATATTTGCGGTCTTTATTGTGTAGGACTTGTTCAGATATAGTTTCTTTTGGTTTCATTATGTCTTGTTGTCATTAGACGTTTTAACTGACGTTGATTCTTCCTTCTATTTTTTGTTGTTGCGTATCCTACAGGACGTTGCAGAACCAACCCTAACAGCCCCTGGCTGTTGTGTGTTTCTCTAGGCAAATTTACGTCCAGTAGTTTGCCATTGCTTTTGGACGGACGGCTTTCTTGATACCACTGTCGAAACCAACGCAAGGCGCATTGCCCGCAGCTCGGATCGAACCCGGCATCCCGGCATTACGAAGCGAAGCGTTCGCATCGACTTAGCCACACAGCCGGTTTCTATAGCATTGTTTAAACATGTCTATATTGGTGTTTTAAGGAGGTACAGTTCTTCTATTCCTTCTTGTTATGTGGATTGGTTTCGTTCCCGACTAGGTTCAGGACACATCTGGAGGCAATTATTTAGTTGTCGTATTTTGGTTCCATCCTACAGCCGTCATTGCGAGGTTGCTGATTGGTTGTTTGTTCATTTTGTTGTCCCTGTCACCCTTTCATTTCTCACTTGATGTTATCTAGGTTTCTGGTATACAATGGGAGTTAGCCCTTACAAGGACTTTTGTGTAATCCTGTCTTTACTTCCTTCCTGTTATTTTGTTACTCATCTCTGTCTGGCGTCCTCTGTATTGCTTGCTAACGCTTGGGATTTGGTTAGTTGTCTCCATTGATGTTTTTGGGTAAGAGAGTGAGCGTGTAAGTGAGTGAGTGAGTGAGTGAGTGAGTGAGTGAGTGAGTGAGTGAGTGAGTGAGTGAGTGAGTGAGTGAGTGAGTGAGTGAGTGAGTGAGTGAGTGAGTGAGTGAGTGAGTGAGTGAGTGAGTGAGTGAGTGAGTGAGTGAGTGAGTGAGTGAGTGAGTGAGTGAGTGAGTGAGTGAGTGAGTGAGTGAGTGAGTGAGTGAGTGAGTGAGTGAGTGAGTGAGTGAGTGAGTGAGTAAGTGTGGGGAGGGGATAGGAAAGGAATAAGTTGGTGACACAATCTGATAAGGCCAGTCATAAGGCCAGTAGTGGTATCATCTGCAAAGGACAGTATAAGTGGTGACTAATTTTGAACATTATTCAACCATTATTAGTTCCTGCATCTATCCGTCCATTCATGCATCCATCTATTCATTTTTCCATTCATCCAATAACCCATTCGCTTATTCATCTTCTTCCCATTCTTGATTTATTTCACCTATCAATACTCTATCCATCCATCCACCTATCAATTCAACCACCCACCCACCCATCCATCAGCATCCATCCATCCATCCATCCATCCATCATATCCATCCCTCCAGTATCCATCCAACATCCATCCATCCATTATCCATCCATATCCAACCATCTATCCATACGTCCCTTAGTCCATCCAACCATCCATCCATCCATCCCTCATTATATCCAACTATCCACCCATTCATCACTTTATCCCTCCACCCATCATTGCATCAATCCACACATTCAATAAACATCCAAATATACATTTGTTGATCAATCAATCAAAACAGCCATTCATTCAACCATCCAACAGTTCATCCACCCAACTATCCATTCAAGCATCCATCGCCTATAGCCAGGGCGGGGCTTTAAAATAACCAAAAATTGCGTCCCATATTCGGGATCAAGGTTTCGTTATAATTGGCCTTAACGGCGTTTTATAACCTGTGATTTTGGTGTTTGGAGATAGAGCGCGGGGGGATTTTCACCCCATTAGGACATCACACAAGCGATAAACACCCGATGACACAAAGTGCCACTATGTGGATGAGGATCACCCGTGGAGATGTCCCAGAAATCGCGTTCAGCATTAGACCATATTTGCAGCCTCTGGCCAGATTAGGGTTTCAAAATAACGAAAAATTGCATTTCACAAAGAGATATTTTTAAAAAAAATCTGTTCTCACGTGCCTGGAGAATATAACCGGGAACGCTAACCCAGTCAACACACGCCCACAGAAGTCGTATGCGTTGGCCAAAAGGTGCAAATATCGCAGCCTTTCTGTAAACAGCCACAAAGCAATTACCTCTTCGGATAAACGCAGAACAAGTAGAAAAATAAGAAAAAGAAGACAGAATGTAATTATCTCCCTTTTGTTTATGCTGGTAACGGTTATTTGAGTGAGTTGAATTCCTGTCCTAGTCGGTGTCATACTGACCTAAATTCAATATAAGCCGGTCCCAAAGTTCGCAGTCACTGGTTTTCCTATCACCATATCCCCCAGCGTCGGCTCTGTGGCTAAGTCGATGAAAACGCTTCGTAATGCTGGGATGCCGGGTTCGATCCGAGCTGCGGGCCATGCGCCTTGTGTTGGTTTCGACAGTGGTATCAAGAAAGCCGACCGTTCAGTAAACAATGACAAACTAATGGACGTATCTGCAACGTCATGTAAAAGATACGCAAATAACCTATATCCCTCAAGAGCTCTACCTCACAAGGCGGTTAGGTGAAGAAAACTACACTAATTTACAAATACGTCGAGGTTTTTGTTTTTGCTGCAATCCCGAAATAAAGTGCCAGCGCCTTGGGAATCATGTGTTTACGGAGCGAATAAGGACACAAAAATGTACATGTTCCACCGTTAAGTGTGTTTCTGGACAGTTTTAATGCGGGGAAGGAGTGTAAGGCTTAGAGGCTGGGGGTGTTAATGTACCGCATGCAATGATTGATGTGTGGATTATTATTGTCTTAGATTTAAGGGTAATGTTTAGACAGAGGCAGATTCATGCAGAAAGAAACAAACGGGAGTAGTGTGCCAGGAGACTAATGGAGGGACTGCTGTACTGAAAGAAAGGGGTGGGGAGGAAGGGGTAGAGTGAGAGATAAAGAAACAAAGAGAAAGAATAAGTTACAGAGAAAGATGTGCGTATATAAAGAGAGGGGAAGAGAGATGTAGACACACATAGAGAGAGAGTCTTAGCAATACAGAATTTTTAAAAAAATTAGTTGCGTATCCTTTACAAGATATTGCAGAACCTACCCCAGAATTTATTTTGGCTGTTGTGGTTTTTTTTAAGGCAAATTTTACATACAGTAGTTTGCCATTGACTAAACGGTTAGCTCTCGGTAACACTGTGGAAACCAACGCAAGGCAAATCCTCCGCAACTGGGATTAAACAGAGCCCCCGGCATTACGAAGCACGCTCGCAACGCCTGAACCCCAAACGCTGAAGAGCCAATTCTGAAACCGCGAACTTCACCGGAAGTCAGTGCAGTTAAAGAGCTTCTTTCGCTTGAAGAAACCTTTACCAATGTCAAGTGGCTTTTGATGAATGTCATAGACTGTGGTCCTGCTCACCAGATAGCCTTGGTGAATTCTTTTCTTCTTAGGGTTCATCGTATGTAAACACCGGCAGTAAGTGCTGGTGGTTCGTCCATTTCTGGACTTTGGTCTTGTTCCCGAACTTGAATGCACATCCATTTAACAGATTAGGCATATTTGCACACAAACTACTAGTTCTTCACCTGTCAAGTAGATGCACTACGGCTTCGAAGGAAACCCCCACCCATATTTTGTCGCCTTGTAGGACATGCTTGTTAGCGAGGCAGTGGATCTTTGCTTTCTCCCTTTAAAATGGGCCAGCTAAACCCACACAGGAAACTTGGCGGACAGGCTGATGGAGGTCTTTTTTCGTCACTCTAAAGTCCCACTCCGCAACATAACTCCTCTAATGCTGCTCATGGACCAGTGTGTTAATAATAGCTTCACGTCTACACCCCAAAACTGTTTCAAACGTTTTTTTTTTTTTTTGGCAGAGAAATTTGCCCAACAGTGGTACAATTCTGGCCATGGTAGACATTTGAATGTGGTGGGCGTTTATTTCAGCGGAAAGTATGTATGTACTTGCTTTGTCATATGGTCGGCGTTGGTGGCTAGAAGCGTTGTAAGTATGCTTCGTAATGTTGAGGTGCCTGGTTCGATCCCAGCTGCGAATGATTTGTCTTGCGTTGGTTTCGACAGTGATTCAGAGAGCTGATCGTCAATTATGTAATGGCAAACTACTGAAGGTAATATTTGCCTAGAAAAACCACAACAGCCAAAATATGCTGGGTTAGTTTTGCAACGTCCTGTAAAGGATAGGAAACTAAATTTGTCACATGGTTACTGTAGTGGAGGCTGAGTGGTCTCAAGGCATGGCGTCCGCAGGCTGGCGTAAAGCCTCGAGTGCTGGAGTATTTTCCCTGGATGGTAAGATTCAGGCCCGTGTGTAAAGGCACTAGGACTCTGTTGGAAACCAAAAAATGTAGCCTGGGGGCGTGACGGGCACAAATTTTTGTTAAAATTTTCCCTTTTTCCTGGATGGTACGGAGATCGCTGAGAGTCTTCGGATTCAGGCTTGTGTATTGTTGCGCACTTATAAAACAATCTTGTTTGGCAGTTGGAAACCAAAAAATGTATTATGGGGGCAAGTTATGACTTCGGCTTAAAATTTGGACAATAAAATCTACCCATGTACAAGTAATTTAAGATTCCTCGCCGGTGCTTGTGGACTGGCTCGTGCACTACGCTGAGAGTCTCACATATTCAAAAAAACGCTTGAGGCAGAAGTTGGCCAAAAGAGACACTTGTGGAAGTCAAAAAACTTATGGGTGCCTGATACAAAAGACAGTGAAATTCATACAAGAGACGGTTGATAACATTTTGTACCTGACAAGATACAACGAAATATGCCAAGTAAAAAATTATCTTGATTGATAACTAGTCCTATTTTTGTAGCTGTTTCTTTTAAGAGAGTCAGTGTGTTTTTTACCGTGTAGATTTCATTTTCTTCAACGATATCAATTTCATTTGCACAACCAAGAATCTTGTAGTTTCTCCTATAGTACATTCTTTCAATTTTCTTATAATTTTATCTAGGGCCAAGAAGAAAAGAAGTGGGGACAGAGCATCACCTTGCTTTAAAACTAGACCTACAAACACTTGATGTCACCAACTGGAAAGAGAAGGCCAGCTAGAGAGATAAATGGAGTCTCCGCAGCAATCTTCTTCTTCGCATTCACCAGCTGTAAACTCTGGCGGAAAGATCTGGTTGTTCATCCACTTCTGGACCGCAGTCCTGTTCCAGAACCTGAGTGTTGCGTGTGCATCCGTTTGACAGATCTGACTCATTTGTATGCAGACTGCTGGTTCCGCAGCAATGATCCTTAAAGGCTCGGATTTCAAATTTTACAACGGCAAACATTGCTTAGAAAAGAGGCATTACATAAATAAATATAATACACAGTCAAGATTGACAGTAGGTTTCAGAAAACAAGAGTGTTGCATACAAGTGATGGGGCAAGGACACGGAAATGATAATGGTATGATCATAGGAGTTAAGAGGCATTCGACCAGTGGAAATTATCGTGACGGTCCGTCCTTACCTCCTCCTGCCTGGCTGACCGGCTCTGCTAGCGTGGCCGCACAATCTGCAGCAGATAATGTGTGTCAGTGATTAGTGAATGCTAACCAGACCAACACGTGTCTTAAAGACACCGGATGTGTTGATCGAAAAGAGCAGACATCATGGGTCTGGTGTAAAACGGAAATAATTTAACTAGGTCGCAACCACTAAATAACATATAAACTATGTCGAACCATAACAGCACGGAGAAGTATTTGAAAGGGAATGTGGAGGCAGAAGGGGGGGGGGGGGGGTTGAAGGAAAAGAAGAAGAAGAAGATGATGATGATGAACAACAACAACAACAACCAATAATAAGAGGGTTTTACTATTATTATTTATTATCATTTATTGTTAATATTTATTATTATTTTTTATATTTATTACTATGTATTATTATTAGGTCTGTACCGAATATTCGCTTCGAATTCGAATAGTGGACCTAATAGATAGTCCGTATTCGGCCGACTACTGGCGGTCGGGCCGAATACGAATAGTGGTCTCTGCATACACTGAGATGCACTGAAATAACTCTCTCATTAGCACACTAGTTGTCGTAGCGGAGAAAACTGCGACCCGGTTGCGTAGTACAGCAGCTGGAAAGGTCTTTGCCTGCTGACTCGACCGAGGCATTACAGCAGAGGTTCTCAAACTAGGTGCGTATGTCAGGGGTGCCGCGGCCAAAATCAAGAAAATTCGATTAGAAATTGTAACATTATTAAAGAAGACATGAAGATACTTAAAAGTTAAAATTTAAAGTGTCTTTCCTCGCCACCGTCGAAAAGAGTTCTCCCCCCCCCCCCCCACCTCCCCATCCCCCTTGTCTCACACTCAAAGTGTATCATACTGCATAAAATGCCAACCGCAGCGTGCTTAAAATTGTCTTTGTATTTATCTCGACATGAGACCGATCCTCCATCTGTATTAGTGAAGGTGCAGCGGATAAGTAAGGTTGTGACTACACTTTAGCTGAAATTTTAAAGTAGAAATGTGGCCCGTACAATAGTAACTGTTAGCCTCGTCAAGTAAGCACTTATATTTAAAGGCAATGCGTTTGTGTGTGTGTGTGTGTGTGTGTGTGTGCTTGTTTGAGTGTGTGTCTGTGTGTTTGAGAGATAGAGGGGGAGAGAGAGAGAGAGAGAGAAAGAGAGAGATAGATAGAGAGAGAGAGAGAGAGAGAGAGAGAGAGAGAGAGAGCGCATTTTTTCGTTCTTTCAGGGTGTCTTTGCCCAAGTCAAATTTGAAGATATTGCTAACCAGAATATGAAGGTGCATTTAAATTACATCGAACGAACGGCCGAGCGAATAATGATTTCAATGCGAATTTGGCACATGGATAACATCAGATGGAAGATGCATTACTGAAATAAGAAACAGAATTGGACAGGTAAAAACTGCATTTTATAAAATGAAGAACATCTTATGCAATATATCTTTGTCATTGAACGTTAGAAAAAGAATTCTTGCTTGCTACATACATCCAGCTTTAACATATGGCTGTGAGTCCTGGACAATTGGCAGGCAGGCCAAACAATTTCTTGAGGCCTCAGAGATGTGGTTTTACAGAATAATGCTTAAAATACCTTGGACGGCAAAAAAAGCAACCAAGAGATTTTGAAAAAGGAGGGAGCACAAAGACAACTAATAACAGACAGTCATCATTTTTCGGCAATGTTATGAGAAGAGGGAAAATGGAACATGTGGTGATCACTGGAAAGATCTGTGGAAGGAGGGATAGAGGAAGACAACGAGAGAATATTCTTGAGTCTTGTTGCATGTCATGAAGGTTTGTCAGCACACGAACTGACACATGCTGAAGGAGATCGCAGATTGTGTACAAGCAAAATCGTCAACGCTAGTCGACAAGGCACCTGATGATGATGATACACTATTTGTATTCGTATTCGGCCGGATAGTTGGTCCCGCCATTCTTATTCGGCCGAATAGTGAAAATCACTATTTGGTACAGCCCTAATTATTATTATATATTATTTTTATTATTATTTATTGTTATTATTTATTGTTATTATTTATTAGTAATATTTTGACGGTAGAGGGTATTATCTTCATCTGACGAACATGATAACAATAACAGTTGCACCCCAAACCATATCACACTATCCAAATATGCTGTAGTCTGACTAGTTGCATGTATAAGACAAACTACAACACACACACCGACACAAAAGCACACACACATATAAACACACAAAGACTTGACAAATTTAGACGTATAGATAGAAGGAGACCCACACCACCTACCAACACAAAGGTACTCACGTGTGGGCATCTGCTTCGGCTCCCCATTGGCTTCTGGATCCATGATGTCATTGGCCGTTATGTCCTGGGGCCGATCGCCCAACCTCTGCTCCATTGTATCCACATATTTGGTCAGATTGGCCACCGTCCCGCTCATTCTGTTCAGCTGCCGGGAAAGTTTAGCGTAGTCCTTCTGCGTGCTGTTGAGGTCTTCCAGTATGGACTCCATATTCGTCGTCATTATCCTTAAGGCATTCTTGGTCTCTGCCACGTCCCCGCTTAGCCTTAGCAAAGCATCTCGCATCCGCTGGGCCTCGCTATCCTTCTTGTCATTCAAAGTCGGTAATAGAAAGACATCTTTAAACTCCTTTAACTTGGTATCTATCAGTTTATCTACATCTTCCATGTAGCGCTGGACGCACTTACAACCTCTTCTTTTCTTCTTTGGTTTATCATTTCCAACGGTTTTGTCTTCAGGCGTTGGGTCATTTTCAACAGACACCCCAACGCAAAGTGAAACCACAAATATAACCTCGAGGATTTTGCGAATTCCAAAGTTCATTGTTGAACAAAAAGATTCAGTATCCAAGCAGGAATCTTATCCAGAAATGAAACGAAATCAATAACGCGTGCAGTTATCGCGAAAGCATTATCCAACGACCATTAACAGGAAAACTGGACATCACTAATAAGCAGTGAATGGGGAAATAATCATGATCGTGTAATGGGGAAATTATCGAGCACCCTGTTATGGGAAATTGCTGAAAGGCGTCGACAGGGAAAACACTGATGCTTGTGCAAAAAGAAATTACCAATAATCATGAACATAGATGGTACACAAAATTCCCTCATGTAAAATGTCGATACAGACTCTATGTATGTTGAATGTACAGTAAATTATATGGTACTTCAGTGATAGCATTGAATCTGTGCAGTCATCACTGAGCCAGGTCGGAGAATTCTATTGAGGGATTAGCATTCGTGTGGTCTCTTACACTCAAAATACAACAGACGGTTATGTGGCTTGGTGCAGTTTCTGTGACAGTCGAAGATGAATCAACTATTTGGTAAAATTTATGTGGCAATCAAAGATGAATCAACTATTTAGTGCAGTTTCGGTGGCGATCAGAGAACAATCTGCTGCTTGGTGCAATTTCTGTTTCAATCAAAGATGAATCTGCTACTTGGTGCAGTTACGGTGGCAATCAAAGATGAAACTGCTATTAAGTGCAGTTTTTGTAGCAATCAAAGATGTTACAAGGTTGTCAATTTTTAAATTTTATTTGTGGTCACTGTAACAATCAATAATATGATGAATGAATTATCTCTGATGTGGTCTTTCAAATAATCATAGATGTTATTGTTAAACAAAGTGATCTCTGTTTCAATCAAGAATACAATAGAGAGATTAAATGTCTGTGGTGATCTTTTTAGCCAAAGGAACGACAGTGGTATCTCTTCTCGTTGGGTGCAGCCTCTGAGACAATCAAAAATCAATTTGCTACCTAGTTTGATCTCATGGAAAATCAAGTATACGATAATGAAGTCTCTTTGCTGGTTACATGCTCTCTTTCTTCAATGCAGGAACAGTTTTGGCGACGGTACGTCTGTCAGTTCTGAAAGTAGATAGTAGCAAAATTAGAAAAAATACAGTCAATCACTTACACATATATACCCTTTTATGGAAACATCAAGAACTGAATGTGTAATTGTTCTATTCTTCTTCTTTATCTTCTTCTTCCTTCTTATCTTCTTTATTTTGACGAACGTTGATGAGAGACACCAAAAGTGCGGACATTATTCCATCCCTGAAACGGATGGAGAAAAACCAACCGCGAACCGGACGTGACTATAACCGCATGTCTTGACGAGGGTAGTATTGATGATGATAATGATGATGAGCGTGGTGTCGCCTGGAGTTCTTTATTCGTAACAACTGTTGGAGTTTGCCTCTAAATATCCCAAAAGGAACATCTCAGCACAGTGCACGAGCTTCCTAGCAACGACAAGCACCCTAACATGCGTTTTCTATAATTATTTATTAAGAAAAGATATAAAACTGAACGAAAAGTATATCAGCAAGCTTCATGATATAACAAACACAAACACAAACAAAACGTGAAGCATATCAGCAAGCTTCACAACATAACAAACACAAACAAAAGAAGGCAAGGGGCCGAACATCTCGCAAATAGAAACATTTTTTGATGAACAGAAACCTCCTGTGGTGAACGTACCTCCGTGGAGTACTTTGTGAAGAGGATCCTTTACCGTGTCTCCCTTTACCATATCTTCAAATATAGTGGGCATATAGGGCAAGACTTGTGGATTATGTGGTCAGCACAGGACTGTACCTGGTACCCTCTTAAGACTGGGTCAGTCGACCTGGGCGCCAAGGTTATTTGTGAAAACGAAAACCCAAAAAAGTCTTGCTCTGTCGGGACCCGAACTCACGACCTGGCGATCATTAAATGAGCATCTAACCGCTACACCACGACGGCATCCAGAGTACTTTCTTTTTGGGATACGGGCGAAACAAAAGAAAAGACCCGACATTCGCTTAACCTACACAACACAGTACACGTATCGTCCGTTCAACCCTGCGTTGACGAGAGACACCCCACCAGCACTCCATCCTAAATCACAAGGCGTTACTTTCACCAGACTTTACCTCCTTGTTGTGAAAACACTCTTGGAGTGGCATTTATTGCCGTTCTGCCTGGTATGACAGGGCAGTCAGCTTACATAAATCTTTACCCTCGAGGAACTTAATCCTTTCTCCCGTTGTTACTTATTATGAAACCCTTATCACGGGGAAAACAAGTCAGACCTCCAAAGAAATATTAGAAGCTCGGCAAGATGGTAATGTGGAGCGTGGGACAGCTTATTTTAACAGGTTTTTTTAAAAAACATCTACCCATAACTACTCAACTTTCGCTTGCTCTTGTTTCATTATTCTTATTGTTTTTGTTTTTTAAACAACATTATTAGTGTGTTCCCTTTTGTTCTGTCGTTTCTTTTTCTTGGCAAGTGTGTTTCTAACTGGAAGGGTGTTTAACTTCTCTCCATTTAATTGTATGGAAGCAATGCATACCAACTATTCATACCTACGCAACTTTCGCTTGCTCTTGTTTCATCATTCTCACTGTTTCTATTTTGCAAACATTTTTAGCGTGTTCCCTTTTGTTCTTTTTTTTTTTTTTTTGGCAATTGTGTTGCCAACTGGTAGGGGATGTTGCTTCTGTCCATTTAATTCTGTAAAAGCTATGCATACCAACTATCCACACCTACTTAGCTTTCGCCTGCTCTTGTTTCATATTCTTATTGTTTCTGTTTTAAAAAGCAAAATTGTTAGCGGGATCCCTTTTGTTTTGTTGTTTCTTTTTCTTGTCAAGTGTGTTGCCAACTGGTAGGGGATGTTGCTTCTGTCCATTTAATTGTGTGAAAGCTATGCATACTAACTATCTATACCTACTTAGCTTTCGCTTGCTCTTGTTTCATATTCTTATTGTTGTTTTTTTTTTTTTTAAACAAAATCTTTAGTGTTCCCTTTTGTTTTGTAGCTTTTTTTTTTTTTTTTGCAAGTGTGTTGCCAACTGGTGGGGAATGTTGCTTCTCTCCATTTAATTGTGTGGAAGCTATGCACAACAACTATCCAGACTTTTTCAACTAATCAAAATATGTCCACTTATGCCCCACCGTGGCTGCTGCCGGGAGCCCTAGTTATAATTTAACCTGTGGGTTAAACAGGGTCTCTGGGACCTGTCCCTGGTGTGATCCTCATCTGAATGGTGGCACTTTGTGTAACCGGGTGTTTATCGCTTGGTGAAGACCTGGTGGGGTAAAAGCATCATCATCATCAACTTTTAAACTTTCGCTTGCTCTTGTTTCTGTATTCTAATTTTTTCTTTGTTTTTTTTTTTCTTTCAAACAAACTGTTAGTACATGTGTTCCCTTGTGTTCTTAGCAACTGTATTGCCAACTGAAAGGGGATTTTACTTCTCTCCATTTAACTATGGGGAAGCTATGCAAACCAACTGCCCAGCTTTGCTCTTGTTTCATTATTCTTATTGATTCTGGTATCCGAACACAAATGTTAGCGTATCATCATCAGGTACCTTGCCGACTGGCGTGGGCGATCATGCCTCTCCATCATCTCCTGCAGCGTGTAACAGTTCGTGTGCTGCCACACCTCCAATGCCATGCAACAAGACTGTGAAGCATCTTCTCTCGTTGTCTTTCTTTCTCTATCCCTCCTTTCACAGATCTTTCCAGTGGTCACAACATGTTCTATTTTCCTCTTTCTCATAACATGGCCGAAAAATGATGACTGTCTCCTTCTGATGTCTGTGATAAGTTGTCTTCGGGTTCCCGCCTCTTTTAAAACCTCTTGGTTGCTCTTTTTGGCTATCCAAGGTCTTCTAAGCATTCTTCTGTAAAACTACATCTCTGAGGCCTCTAGAAATTGTTTGGCCTGCCTACGATTGTCCAGGATTCACAGCCATATTTTAAAACTGGATGTAGCAAGCAAGAATTCTTTTTCTAACTCTCAATGACAAGGATATTTTGCACAAAATATTTTTCATTTTATAAAATGCAGTTTTTGCCTGTGCTATTCTGTTTCTTATCTCAGTTATGCATCTTCTATCTGATGTTATCTATGTGCCCAGATACTTAAATTTCGTACTTGTCCTAAAATAAAATCATCAACTTTTGTTACACATTTAGGAATAATTAGTTTCTTTGATACCACCATTATTTCTGTCTTCCGATTATTCAAACTGAGGCCCATTCTTCCACTTTCTAAAACCACACTGTCTACCATTTCCTGTAGTTCTTTCTGACTTGTTGCTATCAAGACTGTGTCATGAGCATAACGTAAATTGTTTACATTGTGCCCACCAACCACATTCCAGACATAGCATTTAAAGATCTTATTATAGTTCACTGTATAGTGAAAAAAAATCATGTGACAGTACACATCCTTGTCGTAAGCCCCTCTTTATGCTTTGAAATTTACCTAAACAGTTGGTTAATTGTTATAGCTGCTGTTTGCTGCCAATACATATTCTTTTTATTCGTAGATCTTTACCATCATGTTTAATTTTTCTAACAGTTTGATTAGTGTTAGCGTATATTAAGTCTTAAAAAGAACTAACGCCAGTGGCGCATGGTCACATGATAATAGGCTCACACTTGTATAGACTAATCAGCGCACCTTGACTTGGTCAGCTTCACACCGACTGCATTTACTTACAAAGTCATTAAGTGGTAGCCAGTTTAAGCTGGGTCGATCTCGAAGCCAACGTCAATGTTGAAGTTAAAAGAGAGAAAGAAAAACAAAAGGTCATCCTGCAGATCTGAACCTTAGAATTTCGGCCGAGAAGATAGTGTGTAACCACTTTGTTACCTCAGTGCCCCGGAAAAAAAGGACATCTCACACACTGGACACAACACTGAGAGGTTTCTGAGATGTCAAAAAGCACAAAAAAAGCAGTCTGTCGGTCAATCTGTCGGTCTGTCTGTCTGTCTGTCTCTTTATCTCTCTCTCTCTCTCTCTCTCTCTCTCTCTCTCTCTTTCTCTCTCTCTCTCTCTCTCTTTCTCTCTCTCTCTCTCTCTCTCTCTCTCTCTCTCTCTCTCTCAATTTCTAACCTACAAAACTATTTTATCTCGGCCTTTCACGTCATACCAAAATTTATCAGTGATATCATCCCCTTTGTTTGCTCTGGTCGCCGATTGTCTCCCCTGCTTCAGATAAAGTATCATGAATTTGCTACTGTTCTTGTTTCGCTTTCTCACCACACAAAAACAAAAGAAACATTTTCCACGGCATGCTCCTGCGTTTTAGGTATCGCTAGCTCGTAGATAATTTCACACAACGCCACAATTTATAGATCGTTTATTGTCGTACTCTCGTGTGGAATGGAAAGAGGGTATAGGGTACATTGCTAAGTTAGAATATTTGCCAAGGAGTTGATGAAAAAGACGGCTATTTATTATGTGAGAAGTAGATATAAAATTGGGTCAGGGTGAGAGGTTAAAATATTTAAGCATTTTCCATACAACAAAAACGGAAGATGGAAATTTGAACTCGTTTTCTACCTAACCCAGGAGTGGGGGAAATACTTTGTGCTAAGAGTACTTTGAATATTTGTGAAATCATTTGTGATCTATACAATAGCGTACGGTATTTTCCCATGTATAAGACGATCCTGTATAAAAGGCACCTTCACTTGGGGACTGGAAACTTTGGAAACAAAATTTACGATTACCTATATTTATTATATTCACGTTTCATTTACCATAAAATCCAGAAAACTCATCACTGTCAAAACTCATCCACATGATAGTTCTTTAGCTTGTCCTCGCCTTTCTCTGATGTCGAATCACAGTCTTCATATACTACCACATCCTCAGTTGAATCTGCGGGATTTGATATACCTCAATTCTTGGAGGACAACGATCACAATCTTTACATTATCCCAGGATCGATTCATCCAGGTACAGACAATCCTAAAGTTTGTTTCAACGCACTACCTTCTGGTGTCAAATTGTCCCCAGAAGAATTCATCAATTGGCTGCATTTGTCTCTCAGGCAACTTAGAAGGGCGTTTGTTAATGATAACATCAAGTGGTCAAATCTTAGTGGACACATTAATTCCTAAAGTAACCAGAGCCAAACAATCAGCGTAAAAATTAAACTAAAGTAAAGGGCAATTCGCTACGCCTATAGGCGCATAGGGCATTTAGAGACAGACCTATATTTCTAAAAACCAATAGGCACAAGATAGCTGATCTGGTCAGCATCACGCCGGTCGCCTTTACTTCTCAGGACTGCACCTGGTACCCACTCAAGGCTGGGCCTACCTGGAAACTAAGATCATTTTTGGCACAAGGGAGTAATGTCAGTATTCCACCGGCCCTCTTTACTTCCCCAGGACATATATCCTTATACCCAGTTTAAGCTGGGTCGACCAAGACGTCTTATACCATAGTAAACAGTCACAAAAATAGTAAACAGTAACAATAAATAGTAAACAGTAACAATAGATAGTAATCAGTAACAATAGATAGTAAATAGTAACAATGGATAGTAAAATTGAAGTGTTTCTTTAGTTATGGAAAGTGTAAAAAGCAGCGATTATAGTGGTTACCGGCAGGCCTCACTATTGAGTAGCGGCCACAAAGGAGCAGAAACATTTGACAGGTAAGGCATTCAGAATTATCAACTCAGAAATTTGTCTCATATATATATATATATATATATATATATATATATATATATATATATATATATATATATATATATATATATAGATATATAATATATATTTCGAATATGTAATCGCGGTTGCCTTGATACAGGCTTGTGCAATCTAGATTTCCCCGATGTTTGATCGAACCGAACTTGGCGGTTTATCTATTTCTGTGGCAGATGGTTTTAAGGAGGATATTCATTAAGGGAACCATTAAACGATGAAAAGCCCCTAGCAGTATATGTTGAAAGGAAGGAAAAAACACACACAATGGAAGTGTCAGATTTCTTAGGACTGTTCGAGCCAAATGTAAAAAGTAGGAGAATGTATGATGCATGGTTTAGAAAAGCCAGTTGTTGAAAGATATACAAAAGACAGACGTGGACTAATTTTTCTAGCATTAACTCTTCTCATCCAAAAAGGAAAAACGAATGGGTACACTACATTCTTCTTTCTCAAGTCCATGCCGTGTGGCGATGGTAGTCATGTATAACTACGATCTTCTGTTTTTCAATCAACGCTGACTCAAATGATCCTTCATACCATGATGTCAAACATTACATTCACTAGACCCAAATATGCTTTCCTTGTGAGAGACAATTGTGTTCAGTGCTTTAGTATGCCCCCGACAAACCAGAAGAGGTGCAATAATAATAATATTTTAACATGGGCATCTAGAGTAAATCTAATCAGTCACATTTGCTGCTTTGGTTGGAACTTAGGAATTGTTTTTTTTTTAAAGACACTTTTGATGAAACTATGAAAAGGTTTGAGAAATGTAACATGTAGACAATTTTACAAGTAGCAATATAACATTGAATAGGGCATTACAACAAAATACAAACATGTGAAAGGCGATTTCTCCGCAAGGTCACTTACAACATAAGAAGAGACAGGGTTACGAATATCAGCATTAGAGAGGAGGTTGGGGTAAGATAATGTTAGGATTATTGACACACAAACAATGAAATGATCCAGCCGCCTAGTTAGAATGCAGCTAGGCCAAACTGCATGTGGGGCTTGTAACAGCAGAACATTTAGGAGGAAGGCGAGAGGAAGACCAAGACAGAGATAGATAAATGGTTTGGCCGAAACCTGCAAAAAAAGAACACAGAACAAATCCATCACTCAAACCACCCGAGAAATGCAAGACAGATACAGAAAACCTCGACACTTGGGCTAAAACCTGGTGTCGGTGAGACGACAAAAGAAGAAGAAAAACATAGCATTGAAAGTAGGATAACCCGCTGTATGAGAGCGTATGTATGTTGTCAGCGATATGACTGGGTGCCATATTCAGCCAAGCCGTACTGAACTGCTACAGCTGTAACCTAGACACTAGGTTCATGTCTTAGGTCTTCGGTTTAGGTTTCCACCGTGTTAACTTGAAATGCAGGGTGTCCTGATAGCATGTGTACACCGTCCTACTAGTCGACCCTTGCCTCTCCATTCAACATCCATTAGTGATCTCTCAAAACCATTTCTGCGCCTGATATGATCCACATAAATTTTGTTTACCGAGAAAAGATACAATTTTCAAGTCAGCCTCTCTATGTTTAAAACTTGAAGATCGTTGGTATCCGCCCCCCTTTTTCCCACTCCCCCCCCCCCCCATTTTCCCCCCTCATGATACTCTAAAATTTGCCAGGTAACATTTGAGTTTACAAGCTAAGATTGTCTCGTTATATTGTTTGCAGAAAAGATGCATGTTCTCAGAATATGCACTTCACGTTGTTTGCGGACGTTGCACCGTATTACCTCCATGTCATTGTTTAAACTCTGCTACGAGCCCGAAGACAACTTATCACGGACATCAGAAGGAGACAGTCATCATTTTTCTGCCATGTTATTAGAAGAGGGAAAAAAGAACATGTTGTGACAACTGGATAGATCTGTGGAAGAAGGGATGGAGGAAAAAAGATAACGAGAGAAGATACTTGACAGTCTTGTTGCATGGCATGGAGGTGTGTCGGCACACGAATTGATAAATGTTGCAGGAGATTGCAGATTACGGAGAGGCATGATTGGCAAGGCACATGATGATGACGATGATATAGTTAGCACATTGCTCTTAATTACTTCCCAGTGTGGTTAAGTGCAGCGTCCGTGGCTAAGGCGTTGCAAGTCCGACTCGTAATTCCAACGTACCGCGATCGAAACCCACTGCTGGCTGCGTAGATTTTTATCATGGTATGGGACGGCGCAGGTCGATCGAGACTAAATTAGGTAAAAGGATGGCTGTCCTGGGGAAGTAAAGACGGCCAGTGTTATGCTGATCAATCACATTACCTACCTAGTGCCGATTGGTCTGTAAAAATATGGGCGCTTTTCCCATATGCCGGATACGTCTAAAGGCGTGACAAAGGATCTTTACTT
>CAJHNH020003903.1:76614-81850 GCA_905116865.2 Candidula unifasciata
GTCCTTCAAGCATTTCACCATCTATCTCAACTCTGTGTCGTTCTCCAAGCATTTCACTATCTATCTCAACTTTGTGTCGTTCTCCGAGCATTTCACCATCTATCTCAACTCTGTGTCGTTCTCCAAGTATTTCACCATCTATCTCAACTCTGTGTTGTTCTCCAAGCATTTCACCATCTATCTCAAATCTGTGTCGTTCTCCAAGTATTTCACCATCTATCTAAACTTTGTGTCATCCTTTAAGTGTTTCCCCTATCGATATCCTCTCTCCCTCATCCTTTAATTTGAAAATAAAGACACTACCCCACAAGAGAATATTGATAGTGTGTGTCATGCTGCTATTAACAGATTTACATCCTGGCTGGGATACCTTTCTCTGAACTGTATTGCACAATAGAAAACGCTGTGTCACTTATGGATGCATGTAGGTGCTGTGAACGATGTTCTCTACACCATTAAGAAAACTTAGAACGACTCAATCAGTCACTGTTGACAGTTTGCCTCGTACCGTAAGAACCGTGTGTGAGCGCCTAGACAACTAGTAATACAAAACCCAGTTCCACTTTTAAAAACATGTTTTTCAGATTCCAATGTCGAAGGTCACAGGTTTTCACCACTTTGCTGTTGTAGCAACAGAACAAGGCAAGTCTTTTTCTGTTTCTTCTGCTTCCATTCCCTATTCTTTTTGTTCTTCTTCTTCTTCTTCTTCTTCTTCTTCTTCTTCTTCTTCTTCTTCTTCTTCTTCTTCTTCTTCTTCTTCTTCTTCTTCTTCTTCTTCTTCTTCTTCTTCTTCTTCTTCTTCTACTACTACTACTACTACTTCTTTCTAATCTTCCTCCTCATTCTTCTTTTTCTTCTCTTCTTCTTCTTCTTCTTCTTCTTCGTCTTCTTCTTCGTCTTCTTCTTCGTCTTCTTTTTCTTCTTCTTCTTCCTCTTCTTCTTCTTCTTCTTCTTCTTCTTCTTCTTCTTCTTCTTCTTCTTCTTCTTCTTCTTCTTCTTCTTCTTCTGCATCGGAAAAAAAAAAACAGTCGCCTAACAACGCTGCCCGGGAAAAATGTGCAGTTGAAAATCTACCCAAAGTATTTCAGGATTCTCGCCGACGCAAAGAAGTTTGTGCACTGCATTGAGATTCTTTAGTCTCAGGCTGGAGTTAGAAGAAGAGCGGAGCACTTATGGATTACACCCGTGATGTTGATCCGTTGAATAAACAAACAAACAAGCAAGCAAACATAAAGAAGAGAGCTAGACCGTGACTTTAAAAAAATATGGGGAGGACATGTGGAGATCGGCATGCGATAGCGAAGAATAGAATGACGCAGTGTGAGTTGGTTGAGGGCCTATGCTCCATGGGGGAGGGGGCAGGGGTGAAAGGTCAGAAGAAGAAGAAGAAGAAGAAGAAGAAGAAGAAGAAGAAGAAGAAGAAGAAGAAGAAGAAGAAGAAGAAGAAGAAGAAGAATGCACCAGGAAGATGATGCTAGACTGATATTATTATCAACTAGGCGTCACTTGTTGGGTGATGTGCTGCTCAACACAACGGTGATGTAGTGCCCAACATAACGGCGATATGCTGCACAACATAACGGTGATGTGGTGCCCAACATAACGGTGATATGCTGCTCAACATAACGGTGATGTGCTGCTCAACATAACGGTGATGTGCTGTTCAACATAACGCTTGTCACCTACACTTTTCAGCACGGTGAACAGCACCAATTTCAGCCCGAGTCGATCTGGGACAGAAAATACACACATGTGAAATGCGCTGTCTCTGAAAGGTCACTAAAAACACAAGAAGAGACAGGGTGGCGAATACCAGCATTAGAGAGAAAGCTAGAAAAAGACCATGTCTGGATTATACTGACAAAGAATGAAATGGATCAACTATCCAGTGTGAATTCAGCCATGCCAAACTGCATATGATACTTTTATACAGCAGAACATCTGGGAGGAAGGCCAGAGGAAGACCAAAAAAGATGTGGATAAATGGTGTAGCCGAAACCTGCAAAACAATAAACAAGTCCATCATCCAAGCCACCCGAGAAGCACAAGACAAATACAGGAAACTGAAACACTCGGCTACATCCAGGTATCAGTGGAACGACAAAACCACGACACTGGGCTATAGCCTGGTCTCAGTGGAACGACAAAACCACGACACTGGGCTACAACCTGGTATTAGTGAGACGACAAAACCCCAACACTGGGCTACAACCTGGTATCAGTGAGGTGACAAAACCACAACACTGGGCTACAACCTGGTATCAGTGAGGCGACAAAACCACAACACTGGGCTACAACCTGGTATCAGTGAGGCGACAAAACCACAACACTGGGCTACAACCTGGTATCAGCGAGATGATAAAAAAAGAAGAAGCAGAAGAACTGGAAGCCAAGAATAAGTCTTAAATAAAAAAGTGTTTACAAAAAGATGTCGGTGTGAACCTAAGGCGGACATAAGCATTATGAGAAGTTATCAATATAAGAATATAGGGATATTAAGATATCATGATTATAGGCATATTAGGGTATTGCGATTTTATAGGCATATGAATGATTTGAAAAGCGTGGCAAAGGAATTCAATATCAGCATCCAGAGTGGCCAGATACAAGAGGAATGGCTCCATAGTTATTTGTTTCCACTACCCAAGCCTAATAAAGACCACTCAAAGATCTGCGGCTACAGAATCATCTCGATGCAGAATACTGTTGGCAAACTTTTGGAAAAAATTGTCGCACAAAGATTGACCACCTACTTGGAACTACATGATAAGTTCCCATCAACACTTGGAGGGTACAGATTGAAGAAAGAGACATGGTCCAATGCTGCTGTTTTGGCCTACGATGTGTACGAGGGATTTCAGATTAAAGAAGAGACATGTGCGGCAGTGTTGGACTTAGAAGATGCCTACAATAAAGTACCATATGATTATTTAATGCAATTACTGCTTAAACTAGAAGTCAATCCTATTCTGATCCGCTGGATTGCTGCGGTCCTGTTCCAGAGAAAGACTGTACTAAGATGTGGTAGCTGGTCCTCAGAACCGCAAACGATATGTCCAGGCTTGCCACAGGGATCACCGCTTTCACCAGTCTTATTCAATGTTTATACGGTGATGATCACTGAGCAGCAGTTGAATGGAAAGGGAAGGACTTTGTCATTTGCTGATGACATTTTGATTTATCGACGAGGGCGTGATAGACAGGAGATCGCCAGCACAATGCACAAAGAACTCGATCGAATTGCCGCCTGGTGTGATGGTTCCAGTGCCTATGTCAATCCCTCGAAGGCATCAGTGTCATGGTTCTCTTTGAACAATCACATTGTCAAGTCGGACTTACCAGAAGTGAAAATGCGTGATAATGTATTGATCAGAACCAACGTTATGACGTTTCTCGGGGTGAGGTTCGATCGCAGCTTGTCATTCAGGGAACACGTTGACCATGCGATAACAAAAGCACGCAAAGGTCTATCTGCAATGAAGATTATGGCTGCTTCCAATATCGAGCAAAGACTGCTGGTGCTTCTATTCTATGGTCTGGTCCTTTCCCCCATTGAATACGCTCTGGCCATCCTCACTGTCAGTGCTACCCAGATTGAACGACTCGAGAAGGTGCAAAATGAAGCCATGCGTATTATTTTGGGATGTACAAGAGACACATCCTGTGGAGCAATGAGGTATCTACTTGACTTTCCAACAATGAACCAAAGGATCAGGATGTGGAGGGCTCGGGCATACCTCAAAATATGTGCTGATAAGAAACACCCACTGCATCAAGCGCTTTTTAGTGAAAAGGGCGACAGACTGAAGAGGGGAAAATCGTGGCTAGGTCGGGCAGAAGATGTTATTAGGCAAATATGCAGCCTAACCGACATCATACCTGGTGCAGAATGGATACCTGTGCCTCAGGCGTTTATTTGTACATTTTCCTGTATTGTCACACTCAACGGGCGATGTAGAGAAGATAATCCTGTTGCTGTTAATGCAGAGGTCAACGCTCTCATCGGTGAAAATTCAGACGAAGCAGATGCACTAATCTATACAGACGGATCAGTTATACGCCAAAGAAGAAGCGCATGGGCATTTACAGCACGCTCAGCGGGCAGAACAGTCAAAGAAGCCAACGGCGCCTTCTCCATGACAACCAGCAGCATGACGATGGAGGTGATGGCAGTGACGCAAGCGTTTGCCTGGCTTGAAACACAAAAATACACCCGCATATGTATACTCAGTGATTCAATGAGTATGATCCGGAGGGTTCAGGCAGGTTCAGTGCGAAGACAATGGCTTGAATCAATTCAGAAGTCCACTGTGCGAGGAGTCACCTTTATTTTTGTTCCGGGACACGCAGGCGTCGATGGAAATGAAAGAGCTGACAGGTTGGCTGGATCCGCTATCACTACCGACGGTCGGCCTATGGATCATGCTGATATTATCAATGCCCTCAGAGAAATGGGAAGGATAGAGGACTTTGGTGGCAGTGAATCCACATCACTCGCCAGAATGGCAGACTTGGGAATTAAGATCGGCACAGGAAAAACGAGACGCACACCGGACACGTCAGCAGACTTGTTAATCAACATAGAACTGGTACTATTAGCCATCGGACGTTGCGATTCATACTGAGGGGAGGATCTGAGCACCTATGGACATGTCCGGAGTGCAATGATGATAACCCAACTAACTAACTAACTAACTAACTAAGGCATATGAATATAGGCATATGAAGATGTCATGAACAAAGCAAATAGGGATATGGAGATGTCATGGATTTAAGAATATGGGGACATTAGGATGTCATGGATTTTTTTTTTTTTTAATGTGGAAAGCTAGACATATCCGGAAGACTACACAGATATGGAAGACTCGACGGATGCGGGAAACTAGACATACGTGATTGACTAGAAGATGGGGAAGACAAGACAGATATGGAAGAATAGACCAATGCGGAGGAAAAGACTGATGGGAAAGACTAGGGACGATTATCGTTTAATAAATTTCCCATCAATAGATTTATAGTTATCACAAGACTAGACGAGCGACAGAGATAAGACGCAAAAACTTGATTCTAGAGATGCGACCAAAGAACCTGACATGGTATGCCATGGCACGAATTGACATGACGCTATTTAGTATGACACATCAGAATATGGCGTCACACGGCATGACACGAGCCATTACGTCAGCTGTTTAACCTTTCCATTTAATATAATTTGCATACAAGCAAAGGCTCGGTG
>CAJHNH020003904.1:10000-54062 GCA_905116865.2 Candidula unifasciata
ATATATTTTTTTTTTGAATTGATTACATGCATTCATTTTCATGGCTGACTTAGGTGTCTCTATTTCACCTTTCTAAGTGTTTAGCATTGGTGTGTGTATGAATCATAAATATTATATGTGTTAATATGGTTATGATAATAAACTATCATAACCTGGGGGCTTTCTTTTAATAGTAGTGGGGGTATCCAGCCAAGTGTGCCTAAGAAAATTGTATTCATATACAGATATATTTTGTAGTGCCAAAACTTCAGTTGCCCTACTCCAGAAATAAGTTGAGTGTATATTGGCCATGGGGCATCCCTTAGACCAATACGAGCCAAACGACTCAACATAATTATTTCTGAGTGCTGTTGGTTCTGAAGGAGAAATCCTTATATCAGGCACGTGACATTTGTAATGCAATAAGTAAAATTGCCTAAATTTTACAAATACCTTAGGTTTCTACCAATCAACTGACAACTTAAAAAAAAAATCTGGGTCTCGATAATCCCCAGGTGTACGGCCCTTCACGTCAGGATGGTGTGTGGACTTCTTTTCTGACTGGCATCTCCAGGATATGAGAGCGATCAGATATGTGATGTGGGCTTGTAGGATGGCTGCCTACTCTTCCTGGACTACCTGAAACAGATCACGACCGTTTGCTGGAGCAACATCTTGGCGACAAACACGTCTTTGCAGCTCATCCCACACGTGCTCAGTCGGACTCATGTCTGCAGACAGGGATTACCAGGAAAGGTTTGAATGTTATTGGCAGCCAGGAACTGCATAGTCAACAATGCAGCATCGGGTGTGGCGTTGTCCCGTTTAAAAAGATATTTGTTGGCATCCCAAATTGAAAGGATATGTGGTGGAAGAATTTCATTGATGTATCGTTGTGCATTGAAGATTCCTTCAATGGGCACCAACTGACTCCTTTCGTCGTAACCGATCATTCCCTACACCATTACGCCTCCACCACCGTGCAGCAGAGCTTCATCAACAAAATTTTGGGCTAAACCTTATTTCGCCTACGGTAGACCTTACGCCGTCTATCATGACGTTGCAACAAAAAGAAAAATTCGTCACTGACCCCAATACGACTTCATTGATTCTCACCTGCCCAGGGACGACGTTGGTTGGCCTAAAGTCTATTTTGGCGGTGGCGACGCGCAAGGACACGTCCTTTGTATGGTCGTCGTGCCCAAAGTCCAACGTCATGCAGTCTGTTCCAAAAAGTTTGATCAAACACATGACGGCTTGGAGGCGATGCCTGTGCAGTTAGGGAAGCTATTGTAAACATGTTTCTGAGGAAACGAAGCCGAATGTAACGATTCTTTGCTGCTGTTGTCAATCTGGGTGGTCCACTACGATGTCGGTCTGCAACTGAACCAGTGGCTTGGAACCGGTGCCAAAGTTGACTGATGGTACTCTGATGCACGTTAGGATACCTGGCAACCTGACTTTGACGTTCTCCGGCCTGCAATTGGCCAATAGCAATGTTGCGTAAATTCGTGACTGCTTGAAAATGAACAGAATGTTTTTGGTGTAGCATTATCCTTTTATAGGATTTCAACTGCGTAGATAGTGAATAGTATTCACCCTAAATTTTGTTGCTTTCTTGTGTGCGCATCGTGAGCTATGCTCACAAATATGGTCGTCAATACACGATGGACTACTGCATTGCACGATTATAAAAACCCACGCAATTCACGCCCATATGTCCACTGAACAATGTGGATTAGTAGAAGGAAAATGTACAAACAATGCCATATACATCCTAAGGACATTGTCAGAAAGAGATAAAGAAGTAAAAACTGATTATGCTTCATAGACTATACAAAAGCATTTGACTGTGTGAAGCATGAAGAAGTAATCAAATTGTTGGAACAATTAAACATTGATGGGAAAGATCTACGAATGAAAATAATATGTATTGGCAGCAAACAGCAACTATAAGAATTAACAACTGTTTAGGTACATTTCAAAGCATAAAGAGGGGCGTACGACAAGGATGTGTACTGTCACCTGATTTGTTTTCAATATACAGTGAACATATAATGAGATCTTTAATTGATATACCCGGTTGGTGGACATAATATAAACATTTTACGTTATGCTGATGACACAGTCTTGATAGCTACAAGACAGAAAGAACTACAGGAAATAATAGACATTTTAGTGTTAGAAAGTGGAAGACTGGGCCTCAGTTTGAATAATGGGAAGACAGAGGTAATGGTAGTATCACAGAAACGAACTATTCCTAAATGTGTAATAAAAGTCGATGGTGTTATTTAAGGACAAGTACAGAAATTTAAGTATCTGGGAACATGGATAACATCAGATGGAAGATGTATAATTGAGATGAGAAACAGAAAAGGACAGGCAAAAACTGCATTTTATGAAATGAAAAACATCTTGTGCAATATATTCTAGTCATTGAGAGTTAGAAAAAGAATTCTTGCTACACACATCCAGTTTTAACATATGGCTGTGAATCCTGGACAATCGGTAGGCAGGCCAAACAATTTCTTGAGGCCTTAGAGATGTGGTTTTACAGAATAATGCTTAGAATACCTAGGACAGCCAAAAAGAGCAACCATGAGGTTTTGAAAGAGGCGGGAGCCCGAAGACAACTTATCACAGACATAAGAAGGAGACAGTCATCATTTTTTGGTCATGTTAGGAGAAAAAGGAAAATAGAACATGTTGTGACCACTGGAAAGATCTGTGGAAGGAGGGATAGAGGAAGACAACGAGAGAAGATGCTTGACAGTCTTGTTGCATGGCATGGTGGTGTGTCGGTACACGAACTGATACATGCTGCAGGAGATCGCAGATTGTGGAGAGGCATGATAGCCCACGCGAGTCGGCAAGGCACCTCATGATGATGATGATGTCCACTGGGCACGGTAAACAACATTTGAGTCTGGTTTTCGCATACCTAAGTACGATAGTCTATTTACAAACTAATAAAAACGAGCTATGTCATAACTACAATTTTTTTTTAAACACAGTATACATGCAAATAATATAATTCATACATGCTGCATGCATACATGCATACACAAATACATACATATGTGCGTACTACGTAAGTTCCTAGGTTCGCACGTTCTTGTGGAGATAGATATGGGAACATAATGCACTTTTCGCACCTGAAACTAGTGTGGTATTTGCAGGTACTTTTTGTTCAGAAAACTGCATCTCAGATGCATTGCATATGTTAACAACCCCATCGTCCATGACTTTGCATTGGACACAATCAGAAGCCTTACTGAAGTCTAAGAAACAAGTATGTAGGTCTGCAATATGTTCGTTGTCTTAAATATGTTACTTATATTCAAGAAAGGAAACTGATGTGCTGTAGTAGCTAGACGCTCGCCTGCGGATTGAAAGGTTGTGCGTTCGAAATCAAACGGAGCCGGACTTTGAAAACAATATTTCATTGGCTTCCAGGTCGACGGCCCAGCCGAAATTCTGAAAAGCAAGGGCGGCCGGTGTGATGTTGACTACATCACCCTGGGAGTGCCGACTGGTTTATAAATGATATGTTCTGTGCCCAATACGCTAAAAAGGTGTGGACAAGGGTCTTTTACTTATATCAATGATATAGTCTCTAGTTCAAATGCTTTAGGGGGGGGGGGGAAGAGGGAGCGGTGGCGGGGAGGGGGAGGGGTATAACCTGCAAATAATTCGGTTTTTTTTTTCTTTCAGGTATATTTGATCCTTTTATTTGTGATTCAAACAGTTATTTTGGTTGGGTGATAGTACATGTACATTAGATCATTTAATTCTATGCCCGTATCATGCTCTCTGTTTATTGTCAGTTTATGTTTAACAGATGTTAGTTTCCATGTTAATTCAGAGGAAGCCGAATATTAGCCAAATATACACTTTAGCGTATCAAAGTATGCTTCTAATAGTAGCATTAGTTTATAGAGAGTTATCATAATCTACTGCTTTAGGATATGTATTAGGAAAAAGAAGTGATCAACGCAACGTTCGATGTATGATATTAGCTATCGCCCTCAGATACGGAATATTTTATATTGTCAATCTGCTTCTTTCCACCAGAGGCTCCTGCTCTTATAAGTTATTAGAAACAACATTACATCAGTTTTACTGTGTACGATTATTGTTTACTCTTTCAGTCCTGTGCAGTGGATACTTTAAACACTTTATACTTTACACAATTGTGACAGGATATAATATATATTGTGGGTCTACTGGAGTTTAAATAGCAACATTATGAGATTATTAAAAAGAGTTACATTAATAGCTAGTGTAACAATATTAGTTAGCGTAACAGCCTGAAGTCAAGAAACATGTATCACGTGTGCAGAAGGGAATGAACGCATAGCGCGTTGCTTCGTAATGAATCACTATAATTATTAAGTACCAGTTCCAAGTTTGAATCAAAATTCTAAATTGTGAATCTAATTCCCAGTTCAGCAGAATGATTCAGTGGTTGAATCTACAAAAACAAACAGATTTGTACTTGTTAAAGGCGTGACGTCTTAATAGCTTAGAAAGCAAAACCCTGCGTGTATCAGTTCGTGTGTTGATACTCTTCCATGCCATGATAACAAGTGGTCAAAAATCTTCACACTGTTGTCTTCTCTTTCTCTCTTTCCACAAATATTTTGAGTGATCACAACATGCTATAGTTTACCTTTTCCTTCAACTTGACACAAAAATTGTTGACTGTACAAGGTGGAAGAGAAGAAGAAGAAGAAAGATTATTTGTCCTTGAGCCTTCGCCTGAGTCAAAACAGTGGGCTGCTCTTTTTGAACTGTCCAAGGAATTCTAAGGATTTTGTTTTGGTAAAAACCACATCTCTCAGGCGTCAAGAAATTATTCGGCCTGTTTATTAATCGTCCCAGATTCACAGCCGTATGTTCAAAATGGCTCTATACAGCTTTCGAGAATTATGTCCCCAACCCGAGTGACATGGATTTATTGCATCAAATATTCTTCATGTTCTGCAGTGTTTGGCCTGTCCCTTTTTTTTTCTTTGTGACACATCTTCCGTTGAATTTTATACATGTGCCTCGATACTTGAATATCTGTATATTTGTCCTTCAATAACTCCTTTGGCTTTTATTATACATTTATATCGTTACATTATTCAAACTGAGGCCAATTTATCATTTTCTATCATTTATCCCCATAGTTCTTTCTGAGTTGTTCTTATCAAGACTAAATTATCAATATAACGTAGGTTGTTTATGTTATTAGCACCAACCATAATTCATGGCATATCCACGACAGATGAATTATATATTCACTGTAAAAAAAAATATTAAAAAAAATAAAAATATGCGTGAAATGTGCTACATTTTATTTTAGTACTTTTAGGTTTCCTCTGTTTAAATGTATTTATTAGCTGGTATATAGAAAGAAATGCTTGAAAACTTGCTAACATCTTGCAAATATCAACAGTGACCAGGTCAGACTGGGAATTCAGCAAAACTCAAATAAGCTACTTCAGACAGGAAAATACATTGTTTATGGCCAGATCCTACATGATACTGTTTTGGGTACGCCATACGTGAAGCATGACTCTGTCTGGCTGACTGTTAGTTTTTTAACACTATGGCACATTATTGGAATCTCACATTCCAGAGTTACCGGCTTTATTATTCAGCCATCGCAGTGTCAAATCAGTATTTCCTAGGCATAAACTGTAATGTTATATCATCTCTCGTGCAAACCCACGCAGGAAGAAATTCAGACGTTTTTATAACCTCCACCATGGAGTCTGGCCGCCCGTAGGGTCGCCATTCATGACGGCACTGTGAAAATCTAGTAAAGAAGATTTGATCATAAAGTAAATCTGACCCCGACACCCACAATAACTATGGTTTATGGACTGATTTATTACTTTTCTAACATATCGGAATTAACTCTACGGCATCACATGCCTGATAAACAATCTACTCTATGTCTTCAGTATCCTAATGTTATATCTGTTTTAAAATCAGTATGTGAGTTCTGCTGTCCCTACCTACGTAGACATGCATAGAGGCAGTGGCGCAGAAATCTTGGGGATCGTTCGCCTCACAACCCTCCCCCACTAACACATGCAAATAATTAGTTGGAGGGAAAGTCAGAGAACTTCACGCACCATCCCCCCGCCAACCTGATAGTGATGATGCTGCTGAACACCCTGCCCCTCCCCTCCCACCCCCGCCCTTCAAGCAGGTAACAAAGGAGGATAAGTGACTACATCCTCCCCTCACTTGACCAGTATATAAACGCTATCATTTTAGGTACTTGTTTATGTTTTATTCGCATTATTTCAAATATATAGTTTCTTTTTTTTTTGTATTGGGGGGGGGGGGGGGGGGGGGGGGGGGAGGGGGTTCATTCAATGCATTATAATAACAAGTTACTATTATCGCGTGCTAAGCCAAGACTTAAGCGCCCTAAACTCATCCTGTAGAGTCCAGTTTTCTTAGGTCCACCGTACTCTTCAGGGAAACAAATCGCCTAGTTCTATCCCCTGCATAGAAATATTTTCATCATCATTATGTGCTCTGAAGAAAAGCACAAGTGGGCATAAGTTGCCATATGGATCTTCGTGCAAGTTTTCCTGCCCCGCATCCCCACCTTTACCATAATGGCTCATATGGATCTAAACAGAGATCCCAAGGGATCTGGGAGTTGGTGGCTCCCAGAGATATAGTGCCCAGAAATCGCGTAGCTCTTATCAGCCCACCCTCGATTCATGGGTGAAATCGTCTATCGAAACTAATTCGGAACATCAGTAAAGCCCGTAAGCTGAATATACAACTAAAATACAACTCTCGGCTACAATTTCTGTCGAGTGAAGGTAATGATGAGATTCAACCCTAGACCAAGACATTTGCTGGCAGCTCAAACGAGCAACATTTCCTGCCGACGGTATCTCACTGTACAGTTCTGTTTCCGTACATTCTCTGTCCACTTCTAATGCCGTTGACACTACGCTGAGGTGCAAGTGACAATTTGCCACAGTCGGTCAGCTGATTAGGATGAAATATTCCCCAGACACACGTTCTATGACTTAAGAGCGAAATCTTCAATTCTCTACCATCAAACATCCTATCGGTTGGCAGAAAGTGTGAAAGATTCGTTGCCATTGCCTCACTCGCAAGAGTGTCGGGACCAAACAAGGCAATCTATGCCTACTAGCATTTTTTTCTGATGTCGTGCTCGTGCCCAAATGAAACAATGTTGAAGATGTCTAACGTGCTGAAGAAAAATGTACTAGGAATGATGGTGAAGTTTTATATTTTGGGATTTTACTTACGACAGCAAGATAGGGATTAACATTACAAATCCAATGGTACCTCATTTAAGCCTGTAAGTCGATTCTTAGCGGAGATATTAACATTTAAGTGGCGGATACCACCACACACAAAAAAAATAAAAAATATAGTGGAAATGGACAAAGATGGACTCCTGGCTGCGACCCAGTAAGATGAAATGACTCAATATTTGCATTTTACTGCCATAACTATTTTGTTTCTGAACGAATCCCTTAGCAACCATGTATTGCTGGAATCGAGACAATGAGACCTAATTGTTTATGTATGTCTAAAATACATAAACTACGATATGCGCCTAATTACCATATGAAAATATCCACAGGCTGATTATTTTTCATCACAAAACTTACACATTTACACTTGTCTGCCAACGAGCCTGGCAAAAGGCATATCATATTGTGTGTCCCGACAAGGCGAACATAAAGATCATATAAATGTGCCATTGTCTGTTGACGTTACCTAATTAACATATAAAAACGCAGCCAACTGCCTTTTTTCCAGCAAAAACCTTATACATTAAGGGTTGTCTGCCAAGGAGCCTGCCAAGATGCACATCATATTGTGTGCCCTGATAAGGCGAATATTAAGTTCATACAAATGTGAGCTGACGTGATCTAATTAACATATACCGCACCCCAAACCCCACCCTGCTAAAATGCAATGTCCCCCGGTGTGGTCGCATCTGCGCGCAGCAATGACACCCGTGATGGCCACACTCCCATCCTGCTACCTTCTTTCCGCTGCATCTCTTCTCTTCTTTCTTTCTTTTTCCTTTCCTTTCTTTATCCCCATGTTTCAGTGCCGACTTTCTTTCCTTGGTCTCTTTATTTTTTCTTCCTCTCTCCTCCTCCTCCTCCCCCTCTTCCTCTCAATCTTCTACCACCCCCTCCCCAACTCTCAGTTTTGTATGGGTGAAGAAAACATGAGCCTTCTGGTAGTACATGTCCTGTTTTCATAATGGGGCAGTGACAGTGTTAACAACAGGGCACACACAACAGGTGTGGTTATTTCTGGGAATCAGGTCAAGCCGGATTTTTTCCCTGTCAAAAATGACCTTGGCTCCCATGTCCACCCAGCACTGAATGTAAGAAAAGGATCTATAGCAGCCACACACGGACAGCCAAGCATGAGAGGGTTGCCAATACGATTTTTGTCAAAATCCAAGCTAAGCTGACCAAAAACCTAAGCACTACTTAGGCTACCCCGACCCCCCCCCCCCCCCAACCCCTCCCCCCAAATTGATACATTGTACACATGTTTTAGGTACAAAATGAAACGTTCACCCACTTTTATATAAGGATATATATATATTTAAAGAAAACAAACACAAGATTCCAAAATCTTAACCCAAGGCGGTTTATAAAAACCCAGATCTTGGGGGAAAGTCCAAGTACTGGCAGGCCTGAGGGACTGAAAGGCGTTCAGTGCTGCTGTTGTTTTTTGACCACTTAAATTTACCAATTCCGACAGAAAATTCCGTGAACTCTAAACAATGACAGACGCATTAAAAAAAATGCTACGAGAGTTGTAGATGTTTAAAAAGCAGCTCACTTAACATTATCAATTTACTAAGTATCTTAAGTTAATTATTAAAGAATCATCTTAGAAAATGTGCAATGATGGCCGAAATTAATTATTTGGGATTTGGGAGTGATCAGAAAAAAATATCTCCAACAGAAAATACGAAGAGCTCTAAAAAATGACAAATGCAAGAACAAATGCTACAACGGTTTTGGATTTTTTTTAAATGATTAAAATAACCTTAGCTAAAATTTAATAATTATTTTAAGTTAATTATAAAGCGGGATAAACGGTCTTCTAGTGCAAACATATTGGATTTAAAGCAAAAACAGCGATGCCACTTAAAAAAATTTCAAAACATTTGCGCTCAGCCAATCTTTGTGAAATTTCCCATACTTATATAAAAATTAACGCAGAATTAAAAAATACACATAATAAGAAATATATTTATGAATTGTTAATTAACTGCGTGCTGCCAAAAAAATATGTTTATCGTATGCGCGTCAAAACCATGTCAGGTCAAAGCCTAGCATCTCTCCAATAACTCCTAATAATTGTTCCGATTTGATCTTTCACGGTTTTGTCGGTCGCGGTGGCGACCCTAGTTACGGATGAAAATATAAAGGAAAATAAACGAAACAAAACGACGCATTACTATACCTAAATGTACACATGCGTGTGGTCATCGAAGTCCAAGACCTGCAGGCCGTTTCCTGCTCACCTGGATGTGAGCTTAAGCAGTCGTGTGTAGGCCATGACGATTCCTTGGGTGAGCCCTGGACTAGGGCGACCTGTGCCGGCTCTGCATTTTTTGAAGTCTCCTTGGATGGCGAGGAATGGCCATTATCTGCACCCACCTTTCCTTTTCTAACTATCCCCATATAGTAGGAATATTGAAAATATACCACACATACAATGCAAAACACCCAGACTAGTGACTAGCCAAGTCAGGATCTGAACCCATGGCTTTCTGATTCATAGGCGAGTGTCTGGCCGCTGCACTACAGCGTCTGCCTTAAGTGTACGTGTGCATGCATGTGTGTGTGTAATCAAACGCGTCTACATGGATTCCCGCTTGGGCGTGTGCGCATGTGTATATATTCATGTATATGTGTGCAAACGCGTATGCGTGCATGCATACATGGGTTTGCAGACATGTATGTTATGTCTGTCTATGTGTATATATGTATTTATATATATATATATGTGTGTGTGTGTGTGTGTGTGTGCTTGTGTGTGTCTGTATAACTGCACATATATGTCTATACATGTGTGTATGATTGTGTGTAGTGCATATCGTCCCCCTCCCAAACAACTTTCTCTAGGTGCTAGAGTACCTCTCCAAGCCACTAGTTTTGGTGCAAAAACATTTCTTAGCCAACGTAATTGGCACAGAAAATCAGACCACAATTATAACCGATACTATTCTCAGTAGGTTGAATATGGTTAATTTTTTTGTTTTGCTCAACATAAATGGATGGATACATAGATTGAGGGCCGACCAGTCAACAAGTGGTTGCACCTGACCAGATCTCCGAAAAAAACACAGAAAAACACACAAAAAAGGTTAGGCCTACATCCTGTCTTGCGAAACTATTCCAAAAGTTAACTCGCTCAACATGACAGCTCGATTTCTTTTGATGTGTCAGCCGAAAGGCGCAAATATCGCAGCTTGCTAGGCACAACGCAGTTACTTCACTCGGATAAAGGAAACGAAGAAGAGAAGATTCGCCATCCTACACAATCAACAGAATCGGAGACTGTGTGATGCTTGTGTATCACCTCATGCGTGTCGCTAGGCTATCAAGGTACTCAAGTACTTGTATTTATCTCTTTGCTTTCCTCTTGTTCTCTTTCTAACAGCCTTGCGAGTTGCACCATGTTCTCGAGTCTATACCTTGCACTGATATGTATACCTTCTGCATCAAGTTCTCGGGTCTATACCTTGCATTGATATTTATACCTTCTGCATCAAGTTCTCGAGTCTAAACCTTGCATTGATATGTATTCCGTCTGCATCTAGTTCTTGAGTCTATTCCTTGCCTTCATTGGTATACCTTCTGCATCAGGTTCTCGAGTCTATACCTTGCATTGATATTTATACCTTTTGCATCAAGTTCTCGAGTCTATTCCTTGCGCTGATATTGTAACCTTCTGCATGAAGTTCTCGAGTCTAAACATTATGTTGATATTGATACCTTCTGCAGTTAAACTAAACATAATGGCAGTTTTTTTTTTTTTTTTTTTGGTATGGTTCTCTTTTCGACAGCAAGCAGTATGCTTTGGTCTGAATCGTTATGATCTTCTCTCCAGTTCAAATTCATACGTTGTTTTAAAAATGTCTTGGACTTTTTTAAGCTCTGAGACAGATGCGGCTGCATCAGGTTTCGTGTAGCCCTCGTCATTTCATCTTCCTTTCTAAATCTAGGGACCTATAATAGGCTGGAATTCACTGCTGAGCAAGTTCAGTTCTTTTTTAATTTAAAAAACAAAAACATTTTTATTGTTAGTTTAAATTTTATAGATAAAGCTGTCCTGTCTGCAAAATGAGGTGGCCTGTAGGACTGATCTGGATGGAGCATGTGAATATGATAGCTCTTCTTTTTAGTGAAACCACACTATTAAGAAGTCCTCTCAGTTCGAAGGTTTGCTGTCTCTGCTCTGAAGTTGTTGCCAGCTTGCCGATACCGATTATGTGTCTGTTGAAATTAAGGTTGTGATTTAGATTAACCCACTTATTTCTTTATGGCTTTTTTATGTGATGTATAATCTCTATTGAGTAAAAAGGCAGATGTGTTTCATCAGATTGTTTCGAAGGTCTGATCAAAGACGTTGCAATTTAAAAAAAAAAAAAACGAAAACACGGTGAAAACCTTTCAAATATAAATAAGTGGACGCATGCAAAAGAATACATTTTTTTCCACACTAGCGTGAGTTTTGTTTCATTTCAATAAACAAAATTGTATTTTATAGTTTATTATTGTTTATATTTGGAATACACATATAATGGGCACCAGATCTGCCTAACACATGGGCTCAATGGGCGCCAAAGACTGTCTTAACACATCAGCTCAATGGGCACCAGGGCTGTCTGAACACATGGGCTCAATAGGCACTAGGGTTGACCTAACGCATGGGCTCAATGGCACCAGGGTTGTCTTGAAACATGGGCTCTATGGGCACCAGGGCTGTCTTGAAACATGGGCTCTATGGGCACCAGGGCTGTCGTAACACATGGGTTCAATGGGCACCAGGGCTGTCTTTACACGTGGGTTCAATGGGCACTTGCCCAGGGCCCCTTGAGTATTGGGACCCTATGTTAATATGTGTATGTCAAGTAACCATTTATCTTCGCTGTGTTTGGCATAACCATTGCCTTGGTAATGAAAAACTGCCAGGCATCCTAAAGCACAAACGGACCCTTCAAGGTCGCTGCATTCTACCTGTATCACTTATGCTCGCAGATTGTGGAGAGGCATGATCGCCTACGCCAGTCGGAAAGGCACCTGATGATGATGATGATCACTTATGCATTGTGGAACAGTCGTTTGATCTTTGTGTATCATCTCCCGTCCCTAAATGATTGCATGGACATGTGGACATTTTGAATTGTCGGAAACATTGGCAGCAAATTCTGATCAGTTTTGATATCTTCTAGGGAGCTGACTGGATCTGGAACTCTATGATGAGAAAATGTCACGACTATTCTAAACATATTTTTTAATGACCCTTTTCTGCTTGTATTATCGGTTTGTTTAAGTCAGTGGTTCCATACGATTGACGTATGGCTGCTTTAGCCTCCTCTTTGTCTACGTGTTAATACAGTCCACTGTTACAGTTGGAAATATCTAGTCTGCGGTATATTTCCAGTTTAAGCTATAGTTGGATTATCTTTAGATGAATTATATGCCTGTCACCTTTTTCCAATATTTTTGTCTGGGTATTTATATCTGGAGGGCTGGGAGTATTTGCACTGTGGTGAATTCGTCATGCTAAGTGAGTGCAACTGGCGATTGAGCCTGGAAGTTGCCGGCTGCTTATGTCGCCTCCTTCCGAGGGCAGTGTCAGTTTGTTTATGCTGAACCGGGCTCATGTATGGATGGAAAAGATTCGAGCCAGCAACACTTCTGTGACTTTCCCTGGAGTGATGTGCATCTCACCTGCTAAGTAGCAGAGGAAACCCAAGACAGCAACTATAAGATAAATAGGCACTTGTTGTTGTTGTTTTTTTCGGACAAAAAGAAAAAGGACAGTAAAGATGCTGGCCGGTCTCTAGCTGTAGCATGGAAGCATATCGTCAGCGGAACTGATCCAAGACAGCAACGACGGAACATGTCGAGACATGAACGGTCTGCCTTTATTAATAAACAGAAGCACACGTTATTTGGCGGTAACAGGTTCGATTCCCGGCACGATAACTGTAGCTTTCAATTTTTTTGTACTGTCTATTGTTTCCCTCTATCTTTCTACTTCTTTACATGAGTGCCGATCACCAGATGGTCTGTATATGTATATATACTATTTTTACGGGCTCAATGGTTCCTCCTCTGTTTATGTATGTGAATTGTGCGTAACTCAATGGAACTCACCAATCAAATCTGTTTCTTAAATGTGTGTTGTAATCTAGACACAGCATTACGGTCCAAAACGTTTGTGATTGTTTTTGTGTTTCTATTCGACCTACCTTTGGTTAATACAAATTTCAGAACCTATAGTGCCATTTCAATGGTGTGAGATGAATTATGTCCGTATTCTATGGTGGTGGATTTTAGTCAGTACGACTGACATACCCAATAAAGACACATGGGGAGGGGTAAGGGGGGGGGGGGCGGGGTGTGTCTAGTTGGTCGCGTTCTTAGTACATTTGTTTTGATAGCCATGCGCACACACCATTTGGAGCTGACAGGTTTGATTCCTGGCATTGTAACTACAGCTTTCAATTTTTTGGGGGTCTAGTGTGACCTTCTATCTTTCTACATCTTCCTATGAGTGTGAATCAGTACATTGTCTGTCTGTTTATTATATGTGCCTATTTGATTAGGACAACTATAAAAGGATTAGTGTCAGAAGATGAATTAAATTAGAGAATGACTGACATTATATTGTCGGGGCTTTCTACACGTGGGCACTAAGCAGGACACCTGCTCCACCGACTTCAAGCAACAAACCACTCTGTAGCACTGGGTGCGATCCATTGGCTGCCATCAGTGGATTTAGATTTCATGAGTTCATTCACACCAAACTCATAGTAGTCTACTGTTATGAGAAACAAAACTTATGCTAGAGTCAGCTCAGTTAGGAATTCTCAACTCATTTCAATAAACGCACACACCGCACCAATAATTTTCAGGATACTATTACAAACTAAAATTGTAACATTTAAAACGAAGTTTTATGTTTATAACTTTTAATAATTTTATGCAACTCCGCATGTGTAATAATTACTCATTGTAATCAACCCCACAAGTTGTAAAATGTGTCAGTGTAAGCAACGTTTGATGTAAAAACATTGGCCATGAACGTGAAAGGATGCAAAGTAAAAGTCTGTTCTCTTATTAATGACAATTATTTTAAGCCTCAATATGTCGAAGAGAAATGTGTTTTGTACAGATAAGCTTTGAACACTAGACAGCCATCCCTGCTCTCCTTCTGCCACACGCATTTCATGAAGACCAGCTGGAAAGATTAAAACTTTAGAGACGTATTGCTGCTTGTTATCGACTTCGACTGAACTTTTACTGCAAAGCTGAGCATTCTTGGCCAGATACTAATGTGTCATCGTGTATCATTTTAAGTCATCCATGTCTAGAAAGAATGTGATTAACGTATTTGGCTCGGACGAAGTCCAACATATGCATACTTTAAATGTTGTCTACACGATGTGTTGAGGACGAGGTTGTATGTCAAACATGGATCGTGATCTCCGGGAACTAAAAGTCTTCTTGAGCCATGTCCCCCACCTTTCACTTTCCCGCCGAAAGGCCACAGTGAACGTGCCTGTGAAGCAAACAATCAGGAGTACACCAGGTCAGAAATTATAAAAACATGTTTTACAAAAAGGCGTCATCCACAGAACAAAAGCAGCCCAAACATGCACAGGGGTTGCAACTGTTATTGCTGTTATCTACCGTTGTAGAGCCTCGGCGAATAATGAAATGTTCCAAGGCAGTGGGTTAAGTTCCATCAACGTCTTCTCAAATTTAAGCCAGCTAAACTGGGATAATCACGTTAAAAATAATTTCATTTTTATAAGCATCAGGCATGTTCACTTTGGCTTGCTCATGTCCCAGGATTATATTGTAAAGTACAGCTAACAGCTTCATAACAAACATCGGCTGACAAAAACTCACGTACTGTAATGGATAACACGTGTCGACATTACACGTTTAAGCATCAACACGTCGAAATACATAAAATTGCAAAATAAACGCGCTAGGTTTCCTAACTAAGCGCTGATTTTTTTTTCTAAGCTTTGCCAAGCACGCAAGATTTAAGAACCATACTGACAGAAAGAGGCACCAATATGTAAGTTTTACAACAGAAAAACCAAAAATACAAGCTCGGAGTTTAAACGCAAGAAGAAATTTGCTGGTGGTGGTGGTGGGGGGGGGGGGGGGGGGGGTTAGAGAGACACAAAAGCAGAAGCAGGTTTTAAAGAACAAAAACATGAAGCCAGTGGCTGTTCTGATAAACAATCAACAATCATGCATTTAATAATACACAAAAGAGGCAAACAGAAGATAATTTAATCGCAGATAAGTTAAACATGTATATTTATTTGACGACAAATAATGATTAACACAAAATACTTAATGACAGAGAATCAAAAAGTCGATGCTTCTTTAACAAAACTAGTAGATCGTAGATAATTTCATCATACACAGGAAAATAAACAAATCGCACGCGAAAGGCTACGGAGTCTTTAAAGGTCTCATGAGAAAAGCCAAGCATTTATCACACACACACACACACACACACACACACACACACACATATAAATATCATCAAGAGACTTTGAGACATACCTAAAACATGTGGAGTTGGGGAGGTGTGTGGAGTGTAGGGTGGCGTAACAGCGAAAAAATGTATAACCATGTAACAAGAGAGAGACATATCTATTACAGGCACCAGATCTATCACAGGCACAGAAATGAAACATGAGCTGTAAAGTCATAGATGAAATGTAATAATCAATGGGGGGGGGGGGGGGGGTGAAAGGAAGGGATGGGGGGTTAATAATACAAATGGGTTGAAGAAAAGACTAAAGTTTCTATGTTCTAAAGGTATACTCGAAATATATCTGTATGTTTCTACATTTTGGCAAAGCGAAAAATGTCTAGACATTGTTTAACTGTGTCTATATAAGTGGCGTTCGTGTGAAACCTGTTCCAGCTGCACCGTGCATAAATGATTGCGTTGAACATGATCCTGTCATACTCGTATAGCAATTGCTGCCTAATGAATCATAATAAAAGGCCCGTGCTTGTCATTTCCTGATGCAAAAATGATGTTTTGATAGAAAAAAAAATACGTCCAAAGAAGCTCAAAGATAAAGAACCGTGATTCGGATTCTTCCGTTTGAAGGATGTCGACCAGTAGATACTCACTAAAGAATTCAGGCAGTGTAGGTAACACGTGTGTGTCAAAGAGAGCAGTGACAGACTGACCACGAATGTGACGGAATTTAAGAAATATTTTTCAAGACCAGGTCAAGCGCATATTGTTGCAAAAAAAAAAAAAAAAGGCAGAAATACAGGTGAACTTTTGTAAAAGCATGCATTCGCTAGCAGAAGAATCTGATTTTGTCGACTGGGCAGTTCAAAGGGCTGTTCTTAAGAAACTGTAAAATCAAAAGTTGTGTTCACAGTAGATACCAAGGATGCTGACCGACTAACAAAAGAAGAAAAGCATTAGATGGCATTTGAACTACTTGCTGCGTTACAGAGCGGAGGGTGATCCATTGTGACAGGCGATAAGCTATGGTGTCACCATTTGAGCAGAGCAGCAAATGAGAGAGAGAGAGAAAGCATTTAATTCATTCATGCTGGATCACATAAAGCCACATGACTAACTAGTTCAAGTTACAAGTTTCCGCTGGTAAGGTTATGCCGGGCGCATATTTGTTTAACGATGAAGGACTATTGTTGGCAGACTTAGAAACCTGGTGTCAACGCCAGCTTGACCCTCTACGTAGAAACAGCAGACAGGCTGCATTAACCACCAAGAATAAACATATTGCCAACACTGTGCAGGAAACGTTAGCACGGAAAAAGATTACAATTCTGCAATATCCAGCCAATAGTCCTCATTTGTGACCACATGATTTGTATTTGTTCACACCTCTTAAAAAACTCCCAGGGTGCGGTTATTTGACACAGTTGCAAATGTAATAAACTCGGTAAACGCTTTGCTCAACCTCCCCCCCCCCCCCTCCTTTTTGCCCCCCTTTGTGGACGGCATTTGTTTCATACCTAAGCTATGAGATTCCTGCCTAAATAAAAGCCTACAGTGTCTTTTTCCTGACCTACGCATGATGCATAAGTCATTTAAATTAAATGCTTTGTTTATTGTGTCACACCTGTTGATGTTTCTTTCATTCTGTTGTAATAAAACTATTGGGACGGGTTTCACATGATAGCTCCTCAAACACATTGAACATACTAAATCTGTGGACAATGTTTAACTTGTTTGTACATCCATCAAGATGTGCTAGCGCCAAAGTGTGAAACACAAACAGAGCTAGATAAACGAGGAGTTCACGTCACACAAGCCACTGAGTGTCAATACCTCTAGCACAATCTGCTGGATACACCAGTATCGTGAATCAGGTTATAAGCTGGCAGACTAAGTCAAGTTCAATCTTGCTTGTTATTCTGTTGTAAAGGCTTCATTTGTAATGTCATGTACAGTATAAGTAGAAAACGATAGCATTGAGGTGAACTCTTATTTTATAATGTGTACTGATTTCACTAACTGCTTCTGGATCTCTGTCAAATCACTAATTGTGAATTTAAGCTAGTTTACTTTTCCGAGCACATAATCGCTGAGAATGTGTTTCAACCTTGTGTTAACTTTTATTATAGCATGCGATTCTCCCAGGGCCTTTAATCTCAACTCGTTCATGTCTTAATATCCACCAATCACGCCACTCACGGTTTTTTTAAATTGCCTATGTTTGCACTGAAATCGCCGAGAATACCTAGTATTTAAGACAAGGCTGTGCACTGGTGCAAAACTATGTCTATGTCATTATAAAATAAATCGATGTTCTCTTTTGCGCAAACTTGTATTCGTGAATACTCCTGCGAAATACAGATAGACTGTAGTTTGATATGAAAATATGTCTCGTTAAATCTACGTTGGTTATAATGTATGCAGTATGTTCCAGTTCGTTCGGAAAACACTGAATCTAAAGCCAGTTATAAATTCGATAAAGGAAACACCGAATGAAAACCGTTTTTCTTATATCCTAAGAATGTCTTGGCTCCAACTACCACTGAGAGCAACACTGAAACACCAGATGGACACAAAAGCAGCGGAGCGACCACATCAAGAGCAACCTTAGACACAACGACAGTTACAAAAAGAGAGTATTTAGATAATATTCTTATGCAACCCGTTCACCCCTCCCCGATTTACGACAACAAGAGGAAGAGCATTAATTTTTTTTTTTTTTTTAAATCACACAACTGATATTGATGTCATAATTTATATTGCCTACTGTCTGCTTGTAACACTCCTTATGATTTCTTCCCTCATAATGTAAAACGTATATTCTTTGCTTACTCTGTATTCTCTATTTAACGCGCCGCACACACACACACACACACACACACACATATCTCCTAAACTGCAAAGATTGGTGTGCAGATACAACCGCATGATACACAAAATATTACATTTAAGAAGGAAACAACTGAAAATACCATAAGTGTTGAATTACATTGTTTTAGTAGATAACCATAATGAGAAACATTTGAGTGAGCACAACAAAAAGAAAGAGAACATTTTAGGAAGATGAATATTTCTTTTGACAACATGCATCATAGCACCATTTCTCAAATACTCAAGAAGCAGATCGAGGCTTTCGAATTGTAGTCTTACACACTTCCTGGAAACTGAAATAAACAACCTCATGCAACGTTGCATTGGTTTAGAGACCAGTAGTTGATAGCATGTTTCTGGTAGAGGAGACGGCAGCCAACAGAAACGACAGTGGACACACGGCATTAAATCATCCTGGAGGGCACTGAAGAACTAGCAAAAGATCGAATGTGTTTTCAGACAGCAGCAATGAGAGCCATATTTCTGCAAAGAACATATGCGTAATGGTGACTTCCGTTGTATATAGTACCTATATTTTCAGTGTTTGTGTCTGTATACAAATATGTACAATGTTTGTGACTTGTGCTAAGCAAACGAGTCATTTATGCAGTCTCTTCGATAAAATCAGTTTGTTTTTCATTAATAGTGATGAGAATAATTATCTAATATTTACACCGACGTGTTTAGCTTACCAGGAGTTCTGTAACTGTTAGTACATTGTATATGTTTATAGATGAGATGGAGCCATTAGTTGTCCATGGAGTGAAAGCACAGTGTTACTATGTTGCGAAACTGCTTGAAGAAGTGTTTTCCAACATGTATTGCCCAGACAATGATGACGTTTAGTTCTCGAGGGAAGACGAACAACTCAACAAATTTATTTAGACATGATCAATATATCTGCAAGATAGCCCTGTTTGTTCGGCAACCAAGCTTGAGACTGGACAGGCGCGTCTGACTGCCAAATGTCCACGTGACATTTATTTACAAAACTGGTAGTCAGATGTCACTTGGGAGGCAAACTCCTATATCTTAATCGTATAACAAGCACAGATCACATGAAAGCAGTCTGGGACGTCTAAAGGTACAGCATAGAGTGGCTGAGCGCAGAACACGAAAAGAAAAAAAAAAAAGAACATTTCAGAACCAAATAATGCATTTTTTTCTTCTTTTTTTTAAATTTTTTTTTCTTCTTCTTCTTCTTCTTCTCTTCTTCTTCTTCTTCTTCTTCTTCTTCTTCTTCTTCTTCTTCTTCTTCTTCTTCTTCTTCTTTTTCTCCTTCTTCTTCTTCTTCTTCTTCTTCTTCTTCTTCTTCTTCTCTTCTTCTTCTTCTTCTTCTTCTTCTTCTTCTTCTTCTTCTTCTTCTTCTTCTTCTTCTTCTTCTTCTTCTTCGTCTTCTTCTTCTTCTTCTTCTCCTCCTTCTTCTCCTTCTTCTTCTTTTTCTTCTTCTTCTTCTTTTTTTATTCTTATTCTTCTTCTTCTTATTTTTATTTTTATAATTATTATCAATAATCTCTTTTTGCTGATGATAGTAAAAAGCAATAATAACAAGTCGCAGATGTAAAACCTGATCAAACATAGGGAGCTCTGTCTTATGTCCCGATTAATTCAGTCTATGCAATGATATGATAATGCGGTTGACAGTCGGTATACCAGGAATGTAGAGTGGTAAACATAATGCAAACGATCTCCGATGTGCTGGTGCAATTGTTTTAAAGGTAATAAATGAAATGCATTTACACTGTTGCTAGTTATAAATGTAACGTAAAGGTCTCAATTAAACAGCCGGTGAGAAATCATTAGCAACAGTAATGACATAGAAAAAGTATCATTTAGAAGGCAACATCAAAGAACAAGGGACTTGTGTTAAGAAAATCATTGTGTAAAGATTTGTTGCATTTTTAACAGTAGAATGAAGATGCAGATTCAAAAGGTTAAATATAGTCGCCCCGTTAAATCAATTTTTCCATAAATAAGCAATATAGTATACATTATATATTCGTCAGCTGAGGTGGGATTGAGTTCTTAACGGCTTTATAAAGACGATGCAGGTGTATATAGAAGTAAAACATTGGACACAGCAGATTGCTTGGAAACTATGTGGTTTGCCTGAGGTTGTGAGTTTAAATCCCAGAGGGGTGAAGTTCACAAATTTACAAGTTCGCCCATCAAGACCAGTCGAAATTGCGCCAAAAATGATACAGGAAAAATATTTCGATTATCATGTTGATTACATGACTCATATACAGGAGGTCTCTAAAGCCGTGAAAATGTATCTTTACTTTTCACTATTTACGTGGAAATCGCAGTGCTGTTTTATATAGAAATGATGGAACGTATTAAGCAGTTACAAGATGACTGAAGACATCTCACAAAGAAAACTAGTTAGTTACATTACAAGAAGGTAATGCGTATTGTTTGGAATTATCATCAGAAAGAATAACGTAGAGTCTGTCCGACAGAAAAGTCCCTTTTCCCCCTCTCTAACACGCTCCAATTTCTCCTCTCCCCTGCAATATGGTGTGCGTATGTGTGTGTGTGTGTAAATGTGCGTAAATATACATATATATATATATATATAGAGAGAGAGAGATTAACAATAAAGGACCCTTTTCCACGCCTTCAGACGTATTGGGTGTAACGGGCTAGACCTATATTTTTTAGACGAAACGGCATTTGGTGGGTGATGTGGTCAGCATCATGCCGGCCGCCTGTACTTCCCAGCCCTGTACCTGGTATCCACTCAAAGCTGGGTCGACCAGAATGCGAATGTCTTTTTTTAAAGGCCGGCCACCGTCAGGATCCGGACCATGACCTTCGATACACAGTCTAGCCGCTGGACCGCGAAGTATATGTATATGTAGGTCTATCCCTATATTCTCAATACGCCTGAAGGGGTCGAAAATGGGCTTTGAGATTTTTCCAAAATTAACTTTAATGTCTGAACAAATCTCTCCGCTCTGCCTACTGGCTTGTTCCACCAGATCCCAAATCCGCCTGCTTACTTTCCGCTAGTAACACTGTGTCTCAGTTAATGTGGTTGTATCTGAGTATAGTTATGTGTTCTCACTTTAAGTTACAAATGATTCTAATGTCCCTAAATCCTTACATGCGCGTTTTCCATTTAAAACACATTTTAAAGAAAGGTGTGTGGTGTAACAGAAAGGAACGCTTGCTGACTGATACAGAACGAGTACAGAAAAGTCCAAATTTCGACGGCCATCTTTGTTTAACGTATGATTTGTTGTTTTCTCTAAAATGAATAAATGGCATTATAACAAACATAAAATGACAAACATGTTTTTTACACAGAAAAGTTTACAAACATCCTAAATTGTAGCCAGGTAATAGCATGCAGCCATTCTACTTACCATAAACAATGGGATTGATACACGAGTTGGACACTGCAAATATAAACAAGCCCCTCTGAACTTTGCTGTCAACTTTTAGAGCTGAACTCCTGTAAACAGCAAATACTCATCATTTAACATTTATATCTGATTACTTCAAGCTCAAATAACAAGCAATATCAATTGATTTTGATCTTTAAACTGCATTAAATGTCACATTTTAAACAAACTGTTAATATTATTTACAGAATATATCTAGGCCAGCGACAAACCCGCCACCTCTGATTTAAAGGATTTTTTCCCTAGGGTATATTCCAAAACTCGTTCCCTCACACTTGAACTTTTTTCTCGAAAACTGCGGTACAGATCAACACACATTTGTGCACGTGACCTTAGATTACGCATTTCCTGATGACTTTAATAATTTACAATTGCATGCGCTTCTGTTTTCTTGAAGCAGATAATTTCCTTCCTCTTCATTTGACACATAATTCGCGTAACCCTACGCCTGTGATTCACAAACATCCAGATACTTCAAACAAGTAACAGAGAACGGATACAGGTCCCTTAAACTTTCTTTCTGAGTATCTTTCGGGTGAGGGACGCGTAGCACAGGTCTCAGACCACTCCCAAATAAGTTTGTAATATTTTTATATTACATAATCAAAACTCAATAATTAATAACAACATTTATTATTATTATTATTATTATTATTATTATTATTATTATTATTATTATTATTATTATTATTATTATTATTATTATTATTATCTATAACTGCGGACTGACATAAATTCAATAGTATACTTGAAAGAATATGAAATGGATAAACAAAGACTTTTTTTTAAAGAGAACTTCTATACATTGCTAAATCTATATCCTTTTCATGTCGCTGTTGACACAGACACATAAGGTATTCACAAGTGATCTCCATTGCTGCCGGTCTTCTTCTTTTCTACTTATGGTATCCAATGTCAGTTTACATTTCTTCATTTCCCGTTCTATTGTCCTTCTTCGCGTTTCATTTTAAATCGACCACGTCTCTTTTTCTCTTCTGCTGTCCACGGGAGAGTAGTTTTTGCCAGATTGTCACACCGTATTCTGCAAAGATGTCCAATCCATCTCCATCGTCTTACTTTGATAACATTTGCCAGTGATGCACAGTTGGTTTGCTGTCTAAAATCTTATACTTCCCATCCATTTTAGATGCAATTTTTCGTTATTTGAAGCCCTACTCTGGTTCTTGCCAGGGGCCACAATATAGCCCGGCCATAAAAATGGCCTAATGGCTGAACGCGGTTTCTGGTACCTCTCCACGGTGATCCTCATCCACATGGTGGCACATTGTGTCATCGGGTGTTTATCGCTTGTGTGATGTCCTGGTGTGGTAGAAAGTCAGCCAGTCAGTCAGACATTTTGTTTTCCTCCTCAGTTATTCATTTGGGATTTCGTTTAGTCAAAATATTCAGAGAATTTTCCTGAAATATTTGTTTTGAAAAGTCTCAAGTTTATGTGTAATTCCCGTTGACGTTTTCCAACATTAACTGTTCTATAATAGTATTCCTAAAATATTGCTCTTGTATATTTTAAGTAACTCCGCTACGCAGATGACACAGTCCTCCTTTCGAACAGCGTAAAGGAAATAGAGAATTTAATATTGTCCGTCCAAAGCACAGTGAAGATCAAAATCTGTTCTTAAATTTAAAGAAAACGAAAATAATGTCCACAGATAAAACTGGCTGTCACCCAAAAATAACAATAAATGTTGAAGAAATTGAAAATGTCACAAACTTTAAATATCTAGGCTCTATAATAAACAACAATGGAGACTGTTCGACAGAAATTAAAAGGAGGATGGCCATAGCAATGCAAAGATTGAACAGCCTTAAAAGTCTATGGTTAAGCACCAGCAAGGAGATACAAATTAGAATTTTGAGAGCATGCATCTTCCCTGTGACTACACACGTGAGTCGTGGACTATCTCTCAGTTCTTAAGAAAGAGAAAAGGGGCTTTTGAGCTGAAATGCTATAGAAAGATTCTCAGAATATCTTGGACAAAGAAGATGAGAAATGTTGACATTTTAAAAGATCTGAACAGCATCCTTTCTCGAAAGCTGAAATATTTTGGTCATATCAAGCGCCACGACGGATTGGAAAAATTTATAGCAGAAGGCATGGTACCAGGAAGGAGAGGCAGGGGCTGACCGACACGAAGATGGGCACAGGATATAAGTCACTCCTTGAATGTGAAAGTTCATGAAGCGGGAGAACTGGCAAGATACCGAGTTTCTTACAGGCAGACTGTGATGAAAGCGACGCTCTGCAAAGGACCTGCTACACGATGATGATGATGATGATATTCTAAGTTGTGTCTTTGTTGCGTGCTGATTTTGGGGGGAGTGTAATATTGTGTGAAGGGACAGAGTGGTATGAGAGTACTTCCTGTGAGTTCACGGGGAATTGTCAACATTGGCTCGATTATTGAGGGGGAGAGGATGTTGACCAGTAAGAAGTGTAGTGCCACGAGAAAGTAGACGCGTGGGTTACGGTGTGGAGGCTCAAAGCATGGCTAACAAGATAAACAGAGAAAATGTGAATTAAGTGACAGCGGGATTCTCAAGTAACATTAGCCACCCACGTAAGCTTGATCCCCGGGAACGCTTACATGAGCGCAAGTCTCGAGAACATTCAAAGGATCATGATTCCCGAGAACGCCCATACGAGCGTGCCTCTCGTGTAAAAATCATCTACCCACACGGATTTAACAGGGATAAATTGGAGCTGCGTAGACAGTCCGAGTCAGTGAGCTGTAGCCACAGTGCTAAAGCACTGGGGTAGTGCGGGTTTAGTACACACACAGCACGAGTGTGCTGCGAGTCAGAGTACAAGACAGATTATTGAGAAACCATCAGACATCAAGGTCTGCGTAAGGGTTTAGTAAAGGCAGACTAGAGTACCGTGCAACTATCAGGCATTAAGGTCTGAGTAAGTGTTGTGGTACGGAGTACAGACAGACAGAGTACCGTACAACTATCAGGCATCACGGCCTGAGTAAGGGTTGAGGTTGCGGTACTGGTCACAGGTAGAGTCCAAGGGGACGGGAAGCTCCAATAGTAACTGTTCTGGGTGACAATGCGAGGAGACGTAGAGTCACTACGGAAACAGGACAGTGAGTGATGCCGACGAGAGCTGTGTGCTAGAGGGAACTTATGGTAGAAGTCCTGTTGGTCATCAAAGCCCTTCGACAGGCTGACGAGAGCTGTGTGCTTTTGGAGTACGGCAAGGGAAGTCAGTCTTCAGTCAGCTGTGGCTGTCTGCGGAAATAATATTAAGGTCCAGTTGATAAGAGTATTCGTCTTATTCAGATGTACGGCGTGCCAGAGTTGTGGACGCTGTAGGCCTTGGGAGGTGTAGAAGCCAAGGAAAGGCTGCTACAGATTGAGAGAGAGCGAGTGTTGACTAAATAGACTAAGGGAGAATGTCAATTGGGATCAATAGCTACGTCTCTGCAGTTGTGTCATGTAACTAACCTGTTGAATAAAATGTACGACGGAGTCAATGTCGTCGAGTTCTGTTTCTAAGAGAGGAAGCGAAAGTTGTACATACTGGACACTTGGCAGTGTGCTGGCCAGTTGTAGCTCAGTTAGCACACAACAGTCTTCAAACTAAATCCCTTTGACTTCCATATATTGTTAAGCATTGCAAATGCTAGATTTGCTTTGTTTATTCTTGATGTTACATTCTCTTCAGAATTTCCATCTGGAGTAACTTTACTTCCGAGGTATATAAATTATTTAGCTTTTTCTATCGCTTTATCATTTAAGATAATTAGATTTTCTGTTTTGAAATTATTAGTTTAGTTTTACTTGTGTTTTTTTTTTTTAGTCATATCTTAATGGCTGTTGTTGAAAGTCTTACAAACTTTTCCTGAGCGTCTACATGACGGCTTGGTATAAGGCTGATGTTATATGCATAGTCAAAATCCTCTAAAACAGAGGTGAGTGATCACCTAATGCCTCTTGTTTCTATCTCGTGTAACTTTCTTCATCAGCCAGTCAATGGTCAAATTAAAAAAAATAGGGGGATAGTATGCATCCCTGTCTGACTCCTGTGTTGACAAAGATCTTTTTTGTTGCATGATTATCAAAAAAAAAATTGAAACTCTAAGTAAATGGCTTTGATCAAATTTTTTGTGTGTGGTACACCATAGTGACGCAAAATCTTCCACAGTGATTCCCTGTGCAGGCTATCTAAGGCTTTTTCAACATTCAGAAAGGTCATATGAATTGCACTATTCTATTCGTTACTTTGCTCCGTTATTTGACGCAGCGTAAAGATATGACATATGATCAATACATGATTTCCTCTTTCTGAATCCTGCTTGCTCTTGCCTTATTATACTTTCAAGTGCTTGAGTCATTCTTTTAAGAATTATCCGGCTAAAATTGTTACTAGTTACTGATTGTAATGTGATACCTCTCCACTTGTTACAGCTTCATAAATCTCTTCTTTTTGATAATTTAATAATAGTACCCTTTTTCAACTCCTGTATTATTTCTTCTTTGTTCCATATTGCTTAAAAATCTTACACAATAGTTTTGACGTTTCAGTTTCATCCACTTTCAGCATTTCTGGGCTGATTCCATAACACTATGGTGCTCTGTTAACCTTTCGAGCTTTAATCGCCCCCCTAACCTCTGCCTCTAAAAAGGCTTTACGCTTATCTGTAGGTCTTCTTGTGCCTCAAGTACATCAGCAAGTACAGGTGGGTCTGGACAGTTTAGTAATTCCTAGAAGTGTTCTTTCCCACTCTGTTTTTAAAGACACATTTTAGTGCGATACGACATCTCCTTTCAGCTTCTTAGGTATATTCTACAATGATTTGATGCCCTGCTTATTTGCTGCTTCCTCTGCTTCTGTTACTAGTTTACCAATATACAAAAGTTTATCTGCTTTTGCTCCTACTGTAACCTCATTGTTCTTTGGTGCATGTTCCTTAGAAAATGTTCTTTTTAATCTGGCTGATTTTGCATCTAATTTAAAATCTTTCCGTTGTGCTATTTTCTCCCATGTCGATTGGGTAATCCACTGCTCTTTCTTTGAAAGCCTAAATCCTAATATTTTCTCCCCTGCTTATTTGACTGCTTCATTAAATTTGTCGATTACCATTTCTGTTTCTACTTGTAAAATGTCGAATCTGTTTTTGAGTTATATCTTGAATTGCTGTTTGATATGTGTTTCCTGCGATTTTCCTACATCATATCTCTGCGTTTTTGTTCTCCTTTCTTAGCTTTCCTTAGTTTTAACTTGATTTTTCCAATAAGTAAATTATGGTCACTCCATATATCCGCTGATCTACGTACTCTGACGTCTTGTAAGGAATGCGTCAATTTTCTATTGATAAGAAATGGTCAATATGGTTTTCTGTGTGTCCATCTGGACATCTCAATGTGACCTTGAAAATGCTTTTATGACGGAAGAGTGTTGCTCCAATTATTAGTTTATTAAATGTGATGAAGTCTTATAATCTCTCTCCATTGTTGGTCATATTCCCTGTTCCATGTTTTCCTTTTGTTCTCTTCCTCCATGAGTTGTCCTTTCCCACCTGAGCATTAAAGTCTCCCGGGATAAATAATACATCATGCTGTGGGATGTCTTCTAATACTGTTTAAAGACTGTTGTAAAAGCTGTCTTTTGTCTCATCTTCTGCTGGTGCGTAACAGACCAATACAGATAATTTTGCAATTCTAGAATTGAATCTTGCATACAAAAGTCGTTCATTTGCAGGCTTCCATTCAATACAATTATTGTTGAGCCTTTTTTAAAAATTAATAATGCGACACCTTCGTTATTTTGTTCATCAGCTCCACCTGACCAGATTATGCTCTCGTCTGTATTTGGATTTCTTTTTTTCTGTTCCTGTCCAACGGGCTTGTGTAATTACTCAAATATATACCTTGTGTAGGTGCATCTCGTTGCTGAAGGGTCCCTTCAATCCCATTACAAAAATGCAGGCTAACACCCCACCTAGACGCCACCCCCACCCAAGTCAATTGAGGTGTACTTCAAGGAGAATGAGCTCCCAGTTCCCATCGTCTATGATTAAAACACCACACCACATGAAGCCTTCTTTTTATATGAAGCCTTTTGTTCACATCATACTAGACGGTTGACTTGTGTATATCTGTTTTATAGCACATATGTGTCATTTATTTTTATAACTGTTGCTAAGCGATTATCTGCACACACCCTAGACGGTGTGATCATCTGTTAAATGTTTGTAAACAAAAGACACGGCATTTATGTCAGTTTTGGGTGACCTTCTACCGTACATAACGACATTAAAAAAACAAAAAACACACAATTGTGTACTTCATACACGGAATTATTGTTATAAAGAGCATATCTATATAAACCCTCCCTTTTGACGTGTCGACGAGGATAATTTCCTGATGACTGAGATCCCTGCTTTACTTGCTCCCTGTGAGTTTATTCCTATTTGTACGTGGCTAGCCCACAAGACTACCAGGAAAGACTGGTGACTATCGGGAAAGACCTTTTGACACCTATGGAAAGACTGGCCCCCCGGTATCGCCGGGGGGATAAACTGACATCTGGAGACATATGTCGACTGTGGACCGGGTTGATCACCCCTAACACAGTATAATACCTCCGATTTCGAACAACCACAAAGAAATATGCCCCCAGGGCCCTCCGAAAGGGGGGGGGGGGGGGAGAATGAAGGGCCCAATCCAATTGATACTCTCGGTGACGACTTTGCTAGCCCCCGGACTCAGATACTCGCCCAACGTCCGGGCTGGCTCTGTACATGTGGGAAAAGCTTCACGGGGTTGCATGGTCTGAGAACGCATGCCGGAAGAATGAAATGCGAGGGTGCTCCACGCAGTAAACGCCGTCGCAAAACTACTACTCCTGTGGTAGTTTCTGAGTCGTCAGGGTACGACGGGCAGGGTGAACCCCACTCGCCCGGAGAGGCCCATGACGTCTACTGCGGAGGAGCACCTTTGATGATTTCTGAGGAAGTGCGTTCCAGAATCAGGTTTCCACCTGCGAGCGAGAAGGTGGTGTGGTGTAAGTTGGTGGCTACATTATGTGAGGTACTTAAACAAACTCTAAACAAGAAGTCGCTAGGCGACAAGCTTACAAAATTTGGTGATGTAATATATGAACACTGCTCCCGCGAGTTCGGGACAGTAGTAAAGGCACAGCCGGATGCCTAGCAGAATACTAGCAGGAGGCAGAGGGACATTCTGAAGTGTCGGGCAGACAAGAATGCCCTCAGAAAACGGTTCAAAGCCGCTACAGGCAGCGAACGGGAGGGGCTGTATGAAGTTTGGTTGCATTTAAAGAACAAACACAGTGCCCTCTGTCGCGCCGAGCGTTTCTGTAACAACAGACGTAGAACCAAAAGGGAGCGAGAGAAATTCTTTAGGGACCCGTATCAGTTTGCCCGAGGTCTATTCGAGCAACCGAAGTCTGGGACTCTGGTTGTCAGTCAGGAAGAACTAGAGCTACATCTACGCAAGATGTACTCTGACAAAAAGAGGAGTGAGCCTCTCGATGACAATCCAGAGATCCTTAGCTGCCTTAAACAGCCTTCGGTGCCGAAGGTACCATGATTTGGGAGGCTATCCAGAGAGCCAAGCATGAGAGAACCGATTTGCACGTAATATGGTTGGACTTGGCCAACGCCTACGGGGCAGTCCCCCATAGGCTACTGTGGCGAGCCCTTCGCATGTTCCACGTACCGACACAGATCAATAAAATGATCGAGCAATATTTCTCTAAGTTCGCTTTGCGCTTCTCTACCTCGACGTTTACCACGAGGTGGACTGAGTTGCAGATTGGGATAGCTATGGGCTGTACGATCTCTCCCATACTGTTTGTCATGGCAATGCAGATCATGTTAGACGGGGCGGCCGGCTACGGACTGGGCCTTCAAATAGGGGATCACTGGTTGCCGCCACTACGCGCATTTATGGATGACACGACTATAATAACGGGCAGCGAAGAGTCTGCCCGCACGATCCTGAAAAGACTGGACGCGGTGGTCCAGTGGAGCGGTATGCAGTTCAAACCGCAGAAGTCGAGGAGTCTGTCAATCCATAAGGGCAAGGTGTCGGCAATCAGTTTTACGGTGGCAAGGAACAAGATACCCACGGTTCTGGAGGTACCGGTGAAGAGTCTCGGTCGCGTTTACGATTCGAAGTTATCTGATAGAGCGGAGGTCCTGCGAATACACGAGTCACTGGCTACAGGCCTGCTCGCGATCGAGCGATGCAGGCTGGTCGGAAAATTCAAGGTATGGTGTCTCCAATTCATGTTGATTCCAAAGCTCCTATGGCCACTGTTAGTTTACGAGGTGACGATGACTGCAGTGGAAACCATGGAGAAAAAAAATCAACACAGCCTTGAGAAAGTGGATTGGTGCACCGCCTTGTCTGACCGACGTGGCTCTGTATTGCAAACAGGCTAAGCTGGTACTTCCGTTCAAATCAATAACCGAAGAGTTTAAAGTCGGCAAGGTAAGGCTCGCCATGCTCTTACGCGAGTCTTCAGACCCAAATGTCATCGCTGTCCAGCCCGCTCTAAAGACTGGTCAGAAGTGGAGGGTCCTCGATGCGATAGAATCTGCCCAGAATGCACTAAAATTAAGAGAGATAATGGGATACACACAAACCGACCGTCGAGGCCTAGGGCACGGGAAGGTCAATTGGTGGTCAAAGGCCTCAGCCAAAGAGCGCCGAGACATGGTAATACAAACGGTGAGGGACAACGAAAACGAGGTTCGGGTCCAGAAAGCAGCCCAGCAGTCGCAGCAGGGCCATTGGGTCAGCCTGGAGAGCGCATTGCCAAGAATACTCACATGGGGTGAGATCTGGCGGATGACCCCGCTGCGACTGAGCTTTATCGTTCGTTCGGCGTACGATGTATTACCGTCCGGTGTTAACATGGTTAAATGGTCTGCGACCAACAATCCGACTTGCCCGTTGTGCAAATCGAAGCAAACTCTTGAGCACGTCCTGTCCGCGTGCAGGAAAGCCCTAGGTCAAGGCCGATACACCTGGCAACACAACAAGGTGCTAAAAGAGTTAGCAGCCGTTGTCGACCAGGCTAGAATGAGGGCTAACGCCAGAGCCAGTTCTAGCATCGTCCCCATTCGTTTCCTCAAGGCTGGGCAGGTTCCAAAAGGTAAGGTCAACCAAAACGCATTCGCTCCATCTGTGCTAGACTCTGCGAGGGACTGGTTACTGGCGGTTGATCTGCCAGGCCATAAACGGTACGCCGAGTTGATTCGTAAGACCGGCCTGCGACCGGACATCGTTCTCCATTCTGCGCAAAAACGGCAGCTCATCCTGATTGAGTTGACTGTCCCGTTTGAGTCGCGTATGGAGGAGAATCATTTGTACAAGCTCGAGAAGTACAGTGATTTAGCAGCCGGTCTGAGGAGAAACGAATTTACACAGTACGGGTATTTGCCGTCGAAGTGGGAGCGAGAGGCCTCGTTTCCACTTCGCTCTACAATGTGGTGAAAGAACTAGGATTGCGCGGTAATGAACGCAAACGAACACTCAAAAAACTGGGAGAGGTTGCCGAAAGGGCCTCTAGCTGGCTTTAGACGCAGCGCAACAACGTAGGGGACGGGCCTCGGTGAGCTGGTCCTAGTGTCTAGTGGAAAAGGGTTTCTCACCCCTTTGAAAGTCCATCGTGTCCGAATTGTCTGCCAGTGTTCCTCTGCCAACTGCTAATAAAAGTCCAACATGTGTCCGGTAAACCAAAGTAAGCTTGTCGCTCGGTCGTCCAGGCATGCTGACTGCTTTAATTAGGCTGCCGTGGCGACTTCTTATCTCACAGTACCTCCTGCGAAACCACCAAGTCGTCTTGTCTCTGGCCGAAAGAATAACACCATCCGGTAATTCCCTGCAGCGGGGAACCAGCCCTGAGCTTTATGAACTCAGGAGGGCCCACCTCCGAATGCGTCTAGGAATCGTGGGCAGAAACGCGTGTCGACGAGGATAATTTCTACTGATGACTGGTAGATCCCTGCTGTACTTGCTCCCTGTGAGTTTATTCCTATCTTATATAACATTTAATTACATTGATATTACAATCATCACACACACAGCTACTGATTTTCGTGGATTCTTATGTTAGGACTATTGAAAAATTGCAATGGCAATAGACATTGTGATTTTTTCATAGCAACCTACATTGTGGATTTTCAATGATAATAGACACTATGGGAATTCCATAGCAATAAATCTGTGTGTATTCCAAGCAACAGACAATGTGGGTATGCCATGGCAACAGTGAATGTGGGTATTCGACAGCAGTAGACAATGTGGGTATTTAATGGCAATAGACAATGTGGCCATAGCAATAGTAAGATTAAACAGCCTAAAAAGTCTATGGCCAGGCACCAGCAAGGAGATCAAAATTTGAATTTTTAGAGCATGCATCTTCCCTGTAACAATATATGGATGTGAGTAGTGGACTATCTCCCAGTATTTAAGAAAGAGAATAAGGGCTTTTGAGCTAAAATGCTATAGGCAGATTCTCAGAATATCTTAGACGAAATAGAGGAGAAATACTGACATCTTGAAAGATCTAAACATCAAGGAAGAATGGCTAATAAACAGCATCCTGTCTCGGAAGCTGAAATATTTTGGTCATATCAAGCGCCACAGCGGATTGGAAAAAATTATAGCAGAATGCATGGTACCAGGGAGGAGGGGCAGGGGCCGACCAGCACGAAGTTGGTCACTAGGATGTAAGTGACTCCTTGAGTATGAAAGTGCATGAGGCGGGAGAGCTGGCGAGAGACGGAGTTTTATTGAGGCAGACTGTGATAATAGCGACGTTCTGCAAAGGACCTGCTACATGATGATGATGATGATGAGACAATGTGGGTATATCACACCAATAGACAATGTAGGCATTCCATGGCAATTAACAATGTGGGTGTTCCATAGCAACAAACAATGTGGGTGTTCCATAGGAACAAACAATGTGGGTGTTCCATAGCAACAAACAATGTGGGTATTCCATAGCAACAAACAATGTGGGTGTTCCATAGCAACAAACAATGTGGGTGTTCCATAGCAACAAACAATGTGGGTGTTCCATAGAACAAACAATGTGGGTGTTCCATAGCAACAAACAATGTGGGTGTTCCATAGCAACAAACAATGTGGGTGTTCCATAGAACAAACAATGTGGGTGTTCCATAGCAACAAACAATGTGGGTATTCCATAGCAACAAACAATGTGGGTGTTCCATAGGAACAAACAATGTGGGTGTTCCATAGCAACAAACAATGTGGGTATTCCATAGCAAAAGATAATGTGGTTGACCATGTCTATAAATAATTTGAAATTCAGTGTGGAGAAGCCGGATATGGGCGGCTGAAGGAAACAGCAGACGAGTTTTGTAACATTCAAAGCTGAGATAGAGGAGGAAAAGATGAAAACGGTGATAATTATCGATAAGCCGGGACGACATGGAAGGATATAAAGGATATAGTAAGCTTACGTGGTTAGCATCATGCATATAAGAAAACAATAAAAAACACGACCAGGCTGTAGTGCTAAATATAAACATATCAGGGATAGGTTATCAGCAACACCAAAGAGCAACTCAGATACTCATTCGAGTTACATTTGCTTTATCAAACAACATGCATTCAAGTGTCTGAGCAGGTTGTAGCTAAAATGAATGTAAGGAAATACAAGATCTTCTAATTTAACAAAAAGCTTGGTTGGGAGGGAAAGGGGGGACTTCACAATAACATCGAAATCCTGCAATGATGACTGGCTCCAGTGTCTGACAGGGATCCGCTGTGGTGTAGCGACCAATGCTCGCCTGTCCATCCCAAGGTCGTAGGTAGAATCCGAAGTGGAAGACTTGTTTAATCACCTGGACTCCTAGGTAGACTCAGCCACAAATGGGTACCAAGGAAAAGATAGGGAAGATAAAGTCGACCAGCGTGATGCTGACCACATCACCCACCAAATATCTATTAGTCTTTAAAATATAGGTCTAGCCGTATATGACCAATAAGCCTAAGCCTAAAGGCGCAAAAAAAAAAAAAAGGGGGGGGGGGGTTTTACTTTACTTTACAGTGTCTTACAATACAGCGTAAAATCAGTCCATCTCTTAAGGGTGATCTACAAGACCTGTGACGATAGACTATCACCTCTTCTCTAAACTATATACAACACTTCCAACAAATACATTTCTGCATTACACATGCGCTACACACTGACGTGGTACCTACCTGTCGAAATAGAACCAGGCCGAGATAACGAAGTAAGGAGTCCAACATAAAACATAGGCACCGACTGCAAAAGAGAAATATGCAAAGTCTCATTTATGTACTTCTTTGTTTTCTACCAAAATTACAGGTAACTAGAGTTCAGTATTACTGAAACATACAAACAAATGTAAGTACGTGGTAAATATGCTACATACATATATTTACACACACACACACACACACACACACACACACATATACTCGTCTATACATACATGCACACACACACATACATACCAGTTGTTCGTCCATCACAAGTGATAAAGACCGCTTTCATCCAAAGTAGTAATGATTATGAGTACGAAAGTGGCTGATTAGTCCAACATGAGCCTGGAAAGTTCTTTCAGCAGTCGGGTCAACAGATGGAAGCAGCAGTAAGTGTTGATTAGCAGTACGATTCTATCTAGTCTGCCTCCGTTTCTCTTCCTGTGCAGTCTCCACTGTCTGGCAGACCGTTACGCATTGACAAAGCAACAACAGTCTTTAAAAGTCTAGGCAAAATCTGGAGCTCCAAGTTACACAGCTTTCAGACCAAACGTTGAATCTTCATTTCTAACGCTTTTTTTTCAGTCCTAACATTTGCCAGCAAAATTTTGAGAACCACCAAAGATACATAGCGAAAGTTAAATGCATTTGAAAAAAAATGTCTAAAAAAATAATGAACATAAAAGGGGATTATTAAAAAAAAAAATTAGATCAGAGACATGTCAGTACAAATATGTCTCTCTACTGCAATTAGACAGAGAAGATGGAGATATACTGGGTACACTCTGAGTCGAAATGAGCAAAGAATTGCCAAACAAGCACTGAAATAGGAAACAAACTATGGAGAAAAAAAAGAGGACACCCAATGGAAACATTAAGAAGAACATTAATACGGGAGGCTAAAACTGATGTGCTGAACTCCATGTGCCCTATGTGATGACTAACGGTAAATAAATGACGATAATGAAAAGTCTATTTACGTGGAATTGCTCCCCTTCCCTCCATTCAACTAACAAAAGAGTTACATTTCTGCTAGTCTCAGCTGAATCCACGGTGTTCTCGGTGCAGCATTGCGACAACAACTTTGGGGAAGCTAAACACTGATATGTTGTTCACTGTAGGAAAAGCTAGTAGAAGAAATCGATAGTGACAATCGTAGAAAATTCTACAAGTAGCGGTTTGGTTATGCAGATACACATCCGAAATTTTATGTTTTTACTAACTGATATAGTCATCACTGAATCGAAAACTCGACAGTTATTTGCGATGTGCTTATCGATTCTTTTTTACAAATGCATGGTATTCATGACAGCATGTCGTTTTATCAGTGATGTCGATTGTGATAACAAAACATCCGACTTCCGACAGAATATATGCTTTGCTAAATATTAATTCGTCAAAAATGTGTACCCAGTGTAAATGCATCTGACGCTCTGACACTGAGGGGTTTACAACCAATGTTTATTCCATCTCACACTTGTGAAAACATTGCTGTCATAAAATCACTCGTAGATCAACTTTAGAGCAGTCGATAGAAAGGCCGCTACTGCCACCAGTTTATTAGGGTGAGATTTTTAGGAAATTAAAAACAGAGGGTGGGCTTTGAGTACAAAGTAAAAATGAAAAAAAAATCAATATTCTTTAGAGCCACAGTGTATGGCCAGACACACAGACAGACATTTGATTCAGTGAATAAATCATGTCAATCTTGTAACTATTATGTTTACAGTCTACTTGACATCAAAGAGAAATCATGGAAGTTTAGAAATGTTATGTCCGTCATGTCAGATAAAATACTACAAACTGCATTGTGTTATATAATAGTGTCAGCACAGTGGTGTCACCTGTCAGATAACCACAGTGTGTTTCATCTATATTGCTACTCTAATCAGTTTTCATTCAGTTGTAGATTTTGTGGCATTCTGTAAAGTTCAAATGCTTGCTTTTGTAAAAAGAAACAGAAAGTCTATTGAAATCAGGGACTAAGACCAATTGACCTTGTGTAACTTTCGTTTACAGGCCAAGGTAAATCCACAAAAGCTCTATAAAAGCATCACACATTTTTGGAAAACACTTTCAAAAGAACAGCATTTTACTGACAAGAAAAGAGCCTCTTAAATAAAACCTAAGGTTGACCACACCTGTACCAGATAATGTTTAGGAGAAGAGATGGAAATAAATACAACAGCTAAGCGTCCTCATTATGTTACCATCGTTTAGTACATGTTGTCGTGAAGTGAGCAGCCAACCCTACACGATGGACGCGTCGTGATGCTGACTTACCTTAGCGGGCAGTCACATTTCAAACTTAAACCCGTCCGGAGGGGTATATAGTCCCTAATATTGATATACACCTTTATCTGGTAAAATATTCATTTCTAGACCCTCTAGTTGCTTTGATAAATCTTAATTTTCAAGCTTGCAACTGTAGGTTGAAGATTTCTGGTGTTTAATTCAGAATTCCTGGAAGCATGGTTACTCCTTGGGCATGCATACAGGGGACTTCTTTCCTAGACACGCTAAGTTTAGGTTTGAGCGGCATTCTCTCGCCTGATTCCTAAGTGTCAAGACGTGTATACAGTCTATGTAGAAAATTGGCGCATTCAAAGTACCAGTTCTATATTGAAACAATTCCTAAGCTTGGGTAATTTGATTATAGTTTACGAGTACCATAATATATCTTTTTAAAGTTAGCCACTGCTGTAGAGAGGGAAGATTCAGCTGTGTGATCGCAAAGAGTTGGGCCGTTCTTGATGTCCAGAGATCAGGCTCCGAACAGTAAACCTTTCCCCGTGCAGACTAAATAGTTTGTGCTCTACATAACCCACATCATGTGTAAAGATATTAAACGCTACCAGTAATTATTCTCTGACTAGGCAATCGAAGTTTTGTGCCTCCTAGCAGAAATATAGAATCTGGGTCATCTTTTAATCTTTTAACAGTTAACGGTTGTGACGTCAGAGCTCGACGCTCTGAGTCAAAGGTGTGTTTAGCACGGAAATATCGAGTGTGTAGTAGCAGTTTGTGGAGACGTGATATATATATATATATATATTATATATATATATATATATATATATATATATATATATATATATATATATATATATATATTTATTTATATATATATATATATATATAGGTACTAACGGGATACATTGTATGTCTGCGAGTGCAGATGTGAGGGTGGAGAGAGGATGATCTATGTGTGGTAGGGTCTATCTATCTCCACTATATACCTTGTCTTCTATCTGGTGTACTAATTTACAGACAGATAAATGAAAGGAGACATTGTCTCCTGTTCTTGAGAGTTACACTCTGAGGAATGGAGAAGGGTAGCAGAGTGTGGGGTGAGCTGGTGTGTGATTAAAGTTGATTACTAATTCTGAGTTCTTTCCTGACAGGATGATACCCCCTTAGAGATCAGGCAGACGAATCACAGTCCAGCCAACAACCACCAACCCATACCATTCTGGGCACCAAGCATACCCAAAAGTCCTGCCCACTGTGCCACTACCTCAAAGTGGCAAGAGCTTGTTTGTGAGTTCCAGGACTAGTGGACAATTAAAGACACCTATATATCAACCCAGAGAACCAGTCTCAAAAAGCTTTGTTGGGCTCTGATGCAGTTCTTGTGTCTTGACCTGTGAGAAAGTCAGTGGGCACCACAATCTCCAAGAGTCTTGTTGGCTTCCTATGCAGTTCCTGTGTCCTCGCTTGTGAGACAATCAACTTGTACCAGATCAAATCGAGGCATTGCTATCTATTGAGTCAACTACAGCCGAATCACCATGGACTGAGGGGAGCATTGGCCTACGAACTGGGATAAGTGATCTCCTATTCATTTTCATGCTCTCTTCCCACAGCACCTTGTGATTTCGATGATGAACTCATGTACCCTCAAAGAACTATATCTGGCTGTATCATAACCTGGGGGCTACCTTTTTAAAGTAGTGGGGGTGTCCAGCCAAGTGTGCCTAGGAATATTATACATTTTGTAGTGCCAAAGCTTGAGTTGCCCTCCTCCTGAAATAAGTTGAGCGTATATTGGCCACGGCATACCCCTTAGACCAATACGAGCCAACGACTCAACACAATTATTTAAGAGTGCTGTTGGTTCTTAAGGAGAAATCCTTAAATCAGGTACGTGACAGGAGCGATATGTGACACATGTGTATGGTATAACAATTATCAGTGGCAAAACATTTCCGTATTTCGGCTGTTTATTATAAATGAAGTGTTATCATTTCTCGCGACCATTATGACTGGAATGTTTTATTTAACAGTCACATTGGCGGCCAAGGTTACTATTCATTTCTTTTTTTATTGCGACAGTAAATTATTAGTGAAAGTAAATTGAAGCTTTAGTTATTTCGTTTTGAATATTTTTTCCTACTACTTGCTTCGGAAATGTAATTTAAAAAAAAAAAATATGTTTCGCTGTTATTCCATGTAATCATAGATATGTGTGCCTGATACAGTATAATTGTCTGTCTCCTAGATGGGTAAATAAGAGTGTTACAATTATAAGGGAGGCCTCGGGTGCACTTAGGGGCTATGACCAATGAGATCGCCGCGGTGGAGAAAATAAAAAGACGGAATATTAAATATATGGTTTTAGTTTGATCCTTATTTTCTCTAGCCCTACATACAGGGCAGCAGTGGAGACGAAGATGAGGTAGAGGGAGAATAAGACTTTCTGTCACTATTCCTAGCGTATCCAGGCAATTATATCTTGTGTATGTGTGTATGTGTGTGTGTGTGTGTGTGTGTGTGTGCAGGCCTGACACATTCCTTATAACATTAGTATAAAACACAATAGTGATTCCTGACGTTTGTATGTAACCGGTTGTCGCAAGGTCTGTAGAAAAGTTAATGTTCACTTCACCCTAAAGGTTGCAACCATTTTAAATCATCAGGTCACCTGACAACGAATGTATCGAAATTAAGAGTGAAGCCTCACAGTTTTCCAGGGGATTCATGGCCAGCCACCTCATTACCCTGTTGTGTCATTTCCGGTCTTGTTTTGAAAGGAGGCGTTTTGCGGGACAGACAAGACTTGGCTTGTCATTTCGCGTGATATTTTAAAAGATATAGACACAATTTCAAGGCTACACGCAAGTATAAAACAAATACTGTTCTACCTGAATATTTACTCTCTTATTATCAATATGAAAATAGCAATGTTTATTGTATCTAAGGTAGGGCGAAACGACGCGCACAGAAGCAAGTTAAAAGTTTCAACGTCTTTATCGAGGAACAGAACGACACAAATTCCACACTACTGAAACAAACGAGGAAATCCCAAAATAAAGTTGATAAAACTAAAGTTTAAACTTGTCTGTTTTTATTTTAGTTGTTGTTTAGTCTGCTTCGTTGATTTAGAAAAAAAAAATTACGTTATTTTATAATTAAAAACCACGTATTCTTTCTAACAATGTTATTGATGAGCACTTACAATTTTTTAGACGGAAGCAGCGTATTATATGTGCACTAATATGAAAAAAAGAATTACTTTTACATTTTACACAAAGAGGGGATAGGCTACCATTTAGGGAATGAATATGTTAATCCGAGGGCATGTCTGGTTCTTAAATGATGTGAGTGTTTGTTACAAAATAATAATTTTCCAGTTTGTGCTTTCGTGTTCTTCATAGCAGTTACAGGAAATACTGGGACCATATCCAGGCAATATTCCAAAATCTACCGCAGTCGATCTCCATTGCAGAGATGCCTCAAATTCTTACAGTTGTTTGTCTACATGCTCCCTTTGTGCTTACGTTATACTGTTGGTATTCTATAGTTATAGACTGAGGAGGATGATAGAACTGACAAATGATAGCATATGCTCTAGTGTCCAGCTGGTCAAGCGTTCATGCAATGGGGCACCGTCTCATCTGAAGGCGACTGTTGCTTTCTGTTTTTAAGGTATCTATAGTGCCTCTCCATCTCTACTTCTTTCCTCTGATTCTGTGAGTGCTGACAGATACTTGAAAACTGTATTTGTGATGACCTTAATTGTCCCTGACATTAAAAGAGAAAGATATTCACAACCAAAAAATCTAATTTAAAAAAATGTGCAATCACATTTCAACAAATAGCATGCTCACGGCAACCAGGCTAGACATTCACTGTGGCAGATGATTTAATTATCCGTTATGTGCATAAATAATATTCTTTGACTAGTGTTATGGAAAAGATACCTTACAATGTACGCCGGTATAGTTTTGCGGGCAGCAAATGAAAATTATATCTATGAATGTTTTACTGTCTAGCTTCACCGTGCACAATTTAACAATTGACACTTTTATATTAATACTGGAGGAAAGCGAACATTTATCTCACAGAATATTCGAGTCAAACTGAATGAGATGACACATATCAGTTAGTTAGTTAGTTAGTTAGCTAGTTAGTTAGTTAGTTAGTTAGTTAGTTAGTTAGTTAGTTAGTTAGTTAGTTAGTTAGTTAGTTAGTTAGTTAGTTAGTTAGTTAGTTAGTTAGTTGAGTTATCATCATTGCACTCCGGACAAGTCTATAGGTGCTCAGATCCTCCCCTCAGTATGAACCCCAACGTCCGATGGCTAATAGTACCAGTTCTATGTTAATTAACAAGTCTTCTGGCGTGTCTGATGTGCGTCTCGTTTTTTGCTGTGCCGATCTTAATTCCCAAGTCTGCCATTCTGGCGAGTGATGTGGATTCACTGCCACCAAAGTCCTCTATCCTTCCAATTTCTCTGAGGGCATTGATAATATCAGCATGATCCATAGGCTGACCGTCGGTAGTGATAGCGGATACAGCCAACCTGTCAGCTCTTTTATTTCCATCGACGCCTGCGTGTCCCGGAACAAAAATAAAGGTGACTCCACGCACAGTGGACTTCTGTAATGATTTAAGCCATTGTCTTTGCACTGAACCTGCCTGAACCCTCCGGATCATACTCATTGAATCACTGAGTATACATACACGGGTGTATTTTTGTGTTTCAAGCCAGGCAAAACGCTTGCGTCACTGCCATCACCTCCATCGTCATGCTGCTGGTTGTCATGGAGAGGCGCCGTTGGTTTCTTTGACTGTTCTGCCCGCTGAGCGTGCTGTTAAATGCCCATGCGCTTCTTCTTTGGCGTATAACGGATCCGTCTGTATAGATTATTGCATCTGCTTCGTCTGAATTTTCACCGATGAGAGCGTTGACCTCTGCATTAACAGCAGCAGGATTCTCTTCTCTACATCGCCTGTTGAGTGTGACAATACAGGAAAATGTACAAATAAACGCCTGAGGCACAGGTATCCATTCTGCACCACGTATGATTTCGGTTAGGCTGTATATTTGCCTAATAACATCCTCTGCCCGACCTAGCCACGATTTCCCCCTCTTCAGTCTGTCGCCCTTTTCACTAAAATGCGCTTGATGCAGTGGGTGTTTCTTATCAGCACATATTTTGAGATATGCCCGTGCCCTCCACATCCTGATCCTTTGGTTTATTGTTGGAAAGTCAAGTAGATACCTCATTGCTCCACAGGATGAGTCTCTTGTACATCCCAAAATAATGTACATGGCTTCATTTTGCACCTTTTCGAGTCGTTCAATCTGGGTAGCACTGACAGTGAGGATGGCCAGAGCGTATTCAATGGGGGAAAGGACCAGACCGTAGAATAGAAGTATTAGTAGTCTTTGCTCAATATTGGAAGCAGCCATAATCCTCATTGCAGATAGACCTTTGCGTGCTTTTGTTATCACATGGTCAACGTGTTCCCTGAATGACAAGCTGCGATCGAACCTCACCCCGAGAAACGTCATAACTTTTGTTCTGATCAATACATTATCACGCATTTTCACTTCTGGTAAGTCCGACTTGACAATGTGATTGTTCAAAGAGAACCATGACACTGATGCCTTCGAAGGATTGACATAGGCATTGGAACCATCACACCAGGCGGCAATTCGATTGAGTTTCTTTGTGCATAGTGCTGGCGATCTCCTGTCTATCGCTCCCTCGTCGATAAATAAAAATGTCATCAGCAAATGACAAAGTCCTTCCCTTTCCATTCAACTGCTGCTCAGTGATCATCACCGTATAAACGTTGAATAAGACTGGTGATAGCGGTGATCCCTGTGGCAAGCCTGGACATATCGTTTGCGGTTCTGAGGACCAGCTACCACATCTTAGTACAATCTTTCTCTGGAACAGGACCGCAGCAATCCAGCGGATCAGAATAGGATTAACTTCTAGTTTAAGCAGTAATTGCATTAAATAATCATATGGTACTTTATTGTAGGCATCTTCTAAGTCCAACACTGCCGCACATGTCTTTTCTTTAATCTGAAATCCCTCATACACATCGTAGGCGAAAACTGCAGCATTGAACCATGTTTCTTTATTTAACCTGTACCCTTCAAGTGTTGGTGGGAACTTATCATGTAGTTCCAAGTAGGTGGTCAATCTTTGTGCGACAATGTTTTCCAAAAGTTTGCCAACAGTATTCTGCATCGAGATGATTCTGTATCCGCAGATCTTTAAGTGGTCTTTATTAGGCTTTGGTATGTCACATATCAGTGTGCCTTTAAGCAGCTCTATAGGCGAAAATGTCTCAGTTTGTCCTTATTTAAAGTTGGGAATAAACCTTAGCGTGTGCCCCCCTTAGGTCTACAGAAATAATTGTCGAATTGATTTCAAGCCTTTGAGTAATTGTAACGGTAGACGTAAATTCCTTGCAATTGCAAAACATTTATTACTTATCGACGCTACTGAATTTGTAATAACCATCTGGTTGTTCGTGTCGTATGAATTTAATGAAAATATTTCCCACTCATTTGACCCGTTAAATGTGTGTGCCCGTGTGTGCTAGTCCATCTGTTGTTTATTCATCGGCATCGAAGTGGCTCATATCGCTTCATGATATCTATGGCAGATTATCGGTAGCTGACACACAGTTGTAACGGAAGAAAGGGCCGTTATGACCAACCGGAGTACCCAAAATAGCTGCTTTTTGGACTGGCTGATTTCACTGCTGCACTGAAGGATCCCAACTTCTTCGGCAGCAATAATTGTACGCTACATGGGCTTGCGAGAAATGTGGTGTAAACAGGCACTAAAGCAACTAGGCGAAGCTGCTGAAAAAGCTTTGAGCCGGTATGGACACAACGAAACGACGTGGGGGACAGGCTTCGATAGATTTGTCGGAGCCCCTAGTGGAAAAAACAAACACTTTTAAATCCCTGAAGCCAGTCAGCGTCTACCCGTGATATCGCCAACAGCCAAAAATGTCCTATAAATGTCTGACTGATGAATCAACCAACCATTTGTCACTCTGGTCGAATAGGCAGGCGTTTAATTTGCTACTGCAGCGACGATATATCTCACCATTAACTTAGTGTCGCATGACCGCATCCACACATCTGCCACAGCAGGAAGGTCCATATAGCTGACCACCCTAAACTCGTCATCGTAACTATGTAATAGGATAGGCCAAGCATAGTTAGATAGTTCGTTTTGTTGTGGGGAGTCCTGATAGGAAAAAATCCATATAAAACCCTTTGATAATGACTCTTTTAGGCTTTGAGTGTCGAATGGAGGGTTAGACGCATTTTCTACGCCTATTCTAAATAAATTGTCTGACCACTGCACTGCATTAGTGAGCGCAATTCGTACGCTAACTGCTGTTGTTAGGGGACGTGTTTGTGTGCGTCACTCTCTACAGTCCGGTCTTGGAGGCAGGCGTTTTCCTTGTGTCTCGCCAATTGACCGTT
>CAJHNH020003905.1:0-54026 GCA_905116865.2 Candidula unifasciata
ACAATATGATTACCAAGAGAAGATGGAAATGGATTGGCCACGTTATGAGAATGACTTCTGATATACCTACCAAAACAGCCCTCACACACCAGAGGGAAAGAGAAAAAAAGGGGCACCTCAAAACAACATGTAGACGAACGATGGAAAGTGACCTAAGTGCGGCATCTTTGACATGGAAAACTGCACTGAAGATTGTACAGGACAGGAAAGCATGGAAAGTCATCCCTGAAGCCTCATGTGCCACTAGGCATAACGAGAACTGATGATGATGATATAGGCGCGGGGCGTCTGCTAAGCATTTGCTACTTCTGCTACATGATGCTGATGAACTAAGTAACAGTACATAGATAATTAAATGATGTTTCTTTAGCAAAAGAAAGTGTAAGAGATGACTACAGCCGTTACATGCACGCCTCACCAGTGATTTCCAACCACACGTATCACTAGATACAGGGGCGTCTTCTTCTTCTTCTTCTCTTCCACCTTGTAACTCATCGAAGTGTCGGGGGGGGGGGGGGGGGGGGGGGGGGGGCGGAGATGTAATGTTCGTTGATGAGCTCTAAGGGAACTATTAAGACTGATGTTACATTTCTCATCTTACATTTCTGTAAGGCTGTTCTTAATGCCACCACTCCATCTTTTCCGAGGTTTTCCACTCGCTCTATACCCGTTGTAACGTTTTAGAGTTTCTCGCTGTGGCAGATAGTACCAGGGCATTCTTGTTAGGTGTCCAAACCACTTCATCTGTTGTTCTGTGATGACCTGTAAGACTGGATTTATTCCTAGCATTCGTCTGATTTCATGATTTCGTATTATGTCTTTCCTGGGGTGTCGACAACATGAAAAAGAATTAGGGGTGGAAAAGGGAGTAGGAGTTAGGTTGCCCCACTCCCTCCCCCCTTCCTCTTTCAAATTTCCATTGGCAGTTGGAAATAGAAAAAGAGTAGCAAAACAGCGCTGTTTTGGCAAAATTTAGAGTTAAAAATCTACCCAAAAGTATTTCAGGATCCTTACCGGTGCTACAGAGTTTGTGCACTGCGTTAAGAATCTTATGGGTTACTATCATTGTGCCATGATGCTGATCTGTTGGTTAAATCTAAACTAAACCTCTTTCAAATTTTCTAGAGGTCTTCAAAATTTAGAGCTAGCTAAGCCCCCAGACTTTTTCTGGGAAAGGGTGGGACTCAAGGGTGCCTAAGCTTCATATTTCTGCACCCCTGATCAAATGTAACCTGACAACATTTAAAATGTAGCTTCAAGTTTTTACTACTGAATTTTGTTTTCTTTGGAGAAAAAAAAAGTACATTTTTAAATAACCACAAACCGGAAACAGGACACTCGATCCATGCGCACTAAACGTAAACTTCCTTTTCATAGGTGAATTTAACCATGGTAGGTGGCAATGTTTTACTAAGACTTAATATCCATGCAATCTTTGGGATTTTATGTGTTTGAAGTTACTATATTTTACACATTTGTAAAATGGTAAGAAAGAATTTATTTTTCATAAAAATTTGCCCACAGTAATGCTGTTTTAAATGTTTCAAACGTCCCTGATGAGTGATGCCCTACAGTTCAAATGGGCCTCTGGGATTTTCTGGGGCAGACACCAAGCTGTAGTTAAAGCGACCTTTGGTTTATTTGTCGAGTAATAGTAAGCTCACGTTGTTGCTTATCTGCAAAATAAATTAATATGACTTAAGAACTGTTTATCAGAAATCATAGGCGCTAGACTGCATTTTTACTTTTTATCGCCCACATATTATCGGCCAAAAATACACACTGACAAGACCTCAGTCACATAGTGTACAGTACACTGTACTTCCTGTGACTTAAATTGCAGACTTGTGACTATACCGCCACCGCCAAGCGTGGAAACTAAACTATATAGCTAGGACTCACGAGCAACAGCTTCCGCATCTCCTGCAGCTTTACTCGTGAGTCCCAGCAATCTAGTTTAGCCCCCTATCGGCACCGCGAGTAGTGGATACTGTCAGCGGTGTGGCATAGTCGTAGAAACAGGTCCCCAATTTACATATTGCTGAGACCTTGTTAGAGCATTTGGTTGCCCTCGATAATATTAGCCTGGTATTCGGGCGTTTCCTAATTTTGCCGCAATTTGTTTCTCGGCTGTTAGGGTATTTGTTTGGCTTCCATAATAATAATATGGGGACGAAGTTAGAAGAGCCACATTTGGAAGAAGGGGCAGACCAACATGAAGCTGGAGCAGGAAAGGTTCATGTTTGTTTTTTTGACGGATCAACAGCGTTCTGCATAAACTCTTGTTACACCGACGAGGATCCTGAAATACTGTGGGTATTACCTTCAAATTTTGCTAGGGCAGCGCTGTTCGGCTATTCTTTTTTTTATTGCGCTTGAGGTGGACACCTCACTTGAGATCACCCAGCACAAGGCGAGAGACCGTGTTTCTTTCAGGCAAACAAGGCTGAGAGCAACATTCTAACCCCAGTAAATTTAACTGCAGTTGAGTAAATTGTGCAGTGTATTCTGGCCGCATTATTTAAAGTACGAGGATGGACTTTATTACACTAGTTTCTATCCTTACGGCTCTGTCTTTCTCAGGAGTATGAACTTTGTCGCTCCTGCGACGATCAAAAGATATCTCTGTAAAAATAGCACTATGAACTGAGTGACACAGTGGTGAAAGAAACCCGCAGCCTTTATTAGAGCATGAGGCAGACTGCTTGATCACTTCGCCATGGACACTGCCCTCCCACCTCTCTGCAACAGAAAAACTTTGAATTATGATATAGTAAAAATATGTAATTTAACCCTCTTAGCACGGACGGGCCGATTATCGGCCGGCGGATGTCTAGCCAAAAACACGGAACGGCCGATGATCGGCCCGATCGTGTTTCGCCTCGAACCGCTAAGAAATCTCCTACTTTGAAACACTGAAAGTGATTCGTTTATATTAACTGCGGTATCAGCTTTACACATGGCGACTTTCGAGTGTTTGGTATCGAAGTGAAAATTGTTGTTGAATTTTTTAGATAGTGACCTGAACCGCTAAAAGTATGTCTGACTCGTATGTTTCTGCCCCTAAACTTGATGTTGATAAAACATTTGAATCAAGTGATGACACTAATTCTGTTGATACTGATGCAGGATTTAGTGTTAGTAGTAATAGTTAGAATCAGATGGTGACGCTGTTGTGTTCAGACCACAGCCCAACCATGGCTCAGGGTATATCCACCCGAAGGTGTTGACACTCCGGCACATCCATTTCTAGTGCTGACTGATGGTGAAAAACACATGTCACCTAAAGATATTATTGCTGTTTCATATATATATACCTGTTTTTGACTATTGAATTGCTTACAACATTTGTAAAAAGGCCAAAGATCAATAAAAAGATTTCAAATAAAAAAAATTGTTTTTAGTTTTATGTTTCAAGCATTGAAGTTGAAAATTCAAATTCATATTTTTTATTTTTAGATATGCAAATGAGATAATTTGCATATACATCAATTAATTTTAACGATATTGTGAAAATCACGAACTTCAATCTATATCCTTCAAATAGATATATTATTTCATAGGGGTCAGAATAACAGAAATCTGTCAAAAAAATTAAATAAAGTAATAACCAAATTCACTGAAAAAATGCTCCGTGTTTTTGGCTAGACCTCTGAAAAACTTCCCGTGCTAAAAGGGTTAATAACCAAATCTTGTCTCTGGACACTGAGATTGTATACATTATAAACCAGTTTCCCATCATGGGACCCACAACCCACTTAGGGGGAGGGGGAGTTTTTAAATGGATTGGTCTAGAGTTCTTGAGTATTATGTATATGTTATATAGGGGGCATACACATTCTGGAATGGTTTAGGTGGGGGATGGATAACAGGAAGACATCGACGTTTGCTATGGAAACAGCTTTGTTAGCATATACACCTTACGTCATTTGCTGCGGGAGACGAGCGTCTATGGATTTGCCCCGTGTGCTATGATGTTGATTTTTAAACCGGTAATCAGTCTATTTACTCTTGGTCTATTTCCCTCGGCTTTTTTATGTGTGCAGTTCCTCTTTTGTATCTTGCATTCTTTAACCATTGCAGTCTATTTTTAGCCTCTTTGATGCTAGTAATTAGTGTTCTGAATTAAATATTAATTTCAGTTTCAATGCTATGCTCTGCTGTGGCATCCTTGAGCCCAAAGATTTGTCATAAAAGCTAGAAAGGTTTCATATGCATTTATTAATCTTCTATCTCATAGGTGAACGTTCCAAAACAGCGCCGCACATTTTGCAAGGGCAAAAAATGCAAAAAGCACACAGTCCACAAAGTGACACAGTACAAAGCAGGGAAAGCCTCACTGTATGCACAAGGTATGTCCTTGATTTATTTGTTTCGCTTTATGTAAGTCAGCTCATAATATAAATTGCTGTCAGGTAAGCTTCTTGTTAGTTTTTGGCACAGTCTTAATAATTGCTGCCAGATGAGTTTTGATCTTTTTGTTTATTATGATACATGGGGGTGGGGTGGATGTATATTAATTGATGTTGAAATATTTATATATTTTATATTACATTCCTAAAACTATAGTGGATGAGGAAGCTGATAGTCCCTAGAGATGCAGATCTCGTAAACCAGGTAAAACTAGTGGATGAGGAAGTCCACTGCAGTAAAAGTCTGACATGCAAAAGATGCAAAGTACTAATTTGTGGTGTAGGTAAATTAAATCCTAGGTCTGCAGGCGCTCCATACTGTTGGCCCATGATGTATGCGATGTTCAATATATGGAAGGGAGGTTGAACATTCATGAGTAGGATGTGACGATTCCTTGGGCGAGCATAGAACCAGAGCACTATCACTACGTATGAGCTCTGCATTTGTGGAAGCCTCCTTGGATGGCAGGGAATGCTCATGTTCTGCCCCTGCCTTCTCTAGAGGGCTGATCAGCATTATGTGGCTTCTCTGGACCAGCCTGATTGGGGCACCACATGTGACCTGGGAAATAAAGAGACACAACAACGAGACTGCCATGTCCTAACCGGGAAGACTAACCCGGTCAACAAATGCCCGCAGAAGTCAGATGTGTTGGCTGAAAGGTGCAAATATCGCAGCCATGCTGTAAACAGACAAAACACAATTACATCTTCGGATGAACTCAAAAGAAGAAGAAATTACATTCCTAAATTGTTTGGGTTTCCTTTCCTTGAATTTGCACATGTTAGTATAAATATTTCTCATAATAAAGTCCTTAAAAAGATTTATTTGATAAATTTATATTTATAATTTGTGACACAGGTAAAAGACGTTACGACCGGAAACAGAGTGGTTATGGTGGTCAGTCTAAGCCTGTGTTCAGAAAGAAGGTAACTAAATTAATCACTTATTGAAAACATGGGACCTGAATTTAATTATGATAGCATGTATGATTCTGATACATTTGGGATACTGAGTGGAATCACCTTTGGTGGAGCACAGAGCTAAGGACAGTTTTTAGTAGAAAAACCTCGAGGGGGGGGGGGGGGGAGAGTATGGATAAAAGAAAGAATTTTGAATTTAGTAATAGGAAACTATAAGCTAATAAGAAACTTTAAGCAAATCCCCAACCCAAGCATTTGTGGGCTGTTAGTGGTTTTTCTTGACATGTTACAGTCACTAGTTTGCTATTGCTTTCCAAATGGTCAGCTTTAAGTACCACTATTGAAACCAATGCAAGATGCACTGCTGCCAAATGGGCTTGCAGCTAGGATCGAACCTGGGATTATTTTCCAAAAACTTGATCATCCAGCCAGCATAATCTTGTTAGACTCTGCTACTGCAAATCTTTCCAGCTTTAATAATTTTCATCGGCACAGTCAACATCTGACCTCTTGGTGTGGATTCCGGGGCTCCACTGTATGGACATACAACAAATTAGGTTTGAGTCTGAGTGCATCTGCCTGAGAGGCGAGAAGCCAAGGTGCATAAAACAAGCCAGATCTGAAAACTAATTTGTACAAGTCTGAAGTCCAAAAGTAAACTTGAGTTTACAGCCAGTAAACACAAAAAATCATCATCATCTGACCAACAGGAACACTAGCTTAAATTAACAATAATGTTAACATTCTGGTTTATTTCTTCTTTGCAGCAATTATTTTAGACTAATGTTGCTTTCTGTCCGTTAGGCCAAGACCACAAGAAAGATTGTGCTGCGTATGGAATGTACAGAATGCAAATACAGAAAACAGCTTCCCATCAAGCGATGCAAACACTTCGAGTTGGGAGGTGATAAGAAGAGAAAGGTACGTTTCCCGTCTGCATTTTTTCACCTGTTGCTTATTTTCTCATCAGTTATTTCTTTGAAATAGTTACGCTAGCTCACATTATTTTTTTCTTTTGAATATCAATTCCTAAAAGACAGATCTCTACTGCCATAATTTTTTAAATTTTATTTTTGTGTGTGCCCATGCATAACAAGACACAGATTTCAGTGTTTTTTTTTTTGGGGTGTATCTTGTGATGTAATATTTAGAGGCAAAAAAAGTTGCTTGAATATATGCAAATGGCCCTTATAAATGTAAAAAAAAATACTTAATGCATGTTACAGCCTCAACCTATAATGATACAAGTCAGTTTATAATCAGTCATTACAAAGTATATATCCCGACAATATGAAAATTGTCAGCAATATGTTAGGTAAATCCCCCCACCACCACTTTCTAAAGTTGATTTTCTACATAGCACCTTGTTGCAGTGCTCAAGGATATATACTTAACTCTTGTGAGTCCCAAGGAACACCTCATACATTCATAGGTTCCTACCTAGAGGCTCAATGGGTCGATTTTACGTCTCTCTGACTGCCCCTTTGGCTCTAATGCTTAACCCCCTGGGAGTTGAAAATCTACTTTTGCCTCTTTCATTTACATTGACAAATTCTTGTGTCTAGTATCTTTTGTCAAAATCTGCCTGTGCCGTTAGGCGTCGCAGTCTATCAGATGATCGGCAACCGAGCCAGGGCGCGCTCAGTCTAGTATAATCCTGTGAAATCAGTATGTTGGGGAATTTTGGTCCCACTTTGCTAACAGTTTTTGAATACATTATACAGCATAGTTTTTAGGTACTGGATAGTCATGGAAGCGCAGTATTACTGAAGCATAATAGTCTGCTGAATGTTAATTTTAATTAAATTGGTTACCATCTTAGAGAAACCCCTTTTCAAAATTCAGTCTATGGCCATTTTCAGAAAACAAATTAACAGATACCAGAATGCTGATATCCTCATTTGAGTTCCAGAACTGTTTTAGAGTACAAAGAGTACACCCACTGACCCCTTAACAAGCATGTTGTAGGAAGTGACCAATTAGGGGCGGTTCCTTCAGAGTCAATCTGTAAAACATGAGCATGCAGAACTCAAGTCCCAGATCAAGGCCAATCTGCTGAAGCTTATAGCCGGTGATTGCTAAGTAGATGAAGAATGCCATCAGACCAGTTTTCACTTTTTTTTAAACATAACCTCTCAGATGGTTTGAGTGGTAAAAACCAGAAATACTGCTGCTGTGTTGTTGTGTGACATGGTTGTTAACTGATATTTGCTTTCTTTTTTTTTCCAGGGCCAGATGATCATGTTCTAGGCTGCATCATTTTACTGGCATCACAGAAAATACAACTTTTAGTTCTAAACTTCAAAGTCTTGTGTTCTGTAATTTGTCTTTGATGAACTGATTATATGTCGTATTGGTTTAAGTGTGGTACTGCATTGTTGTTTACAAGCAGAAAATGATGACTCTCCTTATCAATGTGATTTACAAAAAAAGTTGGGAGGGGGTGGGAGGTTAACAAAAATACAAAATGTTGGGTACATATTCTCTAACTGGATAATGGTAATGTCCTTTAGACATAATGATGTGGATATACGTTGGACTTTTGGAGTGCTGGCACCATTGGTTTGATGGGTTTAAATTCTTCTGGGAGTTGGGAGAACATTGAAACAAGCTATGAATCTAAGAGCTGCTTCTAGAATATTTCCTAAAAATAAAGGTGGACTGCATTACACCAAAGAATAGCTGACCTGCAAGATTAGCACAGTGTAATATCTAATATTGCGCTAGTCACGACAATGGATTCCTTTCTGTGCTTGAAGATGCTTGTTCTAAGGGCATGGGATAGAACCCAGATTTTGACTTTAGCTCCTCTGCTATGCCTAAATGATACAAGGACAAAGGCGGCTGAAGCAAATGCTGACTACAGAATTTAGTTAGTCTTTCCTCTTGTGTCGAGTGTGGCACATAGGGCAGAGGTCATGACTCTCCATGCATGTTGGTTCGTTGCAATCCGTTGTAGGTCTTGGATGTTTGAGTGGCCCATGAGCGAGCCTTCCCTGATGTTAGTTCTACGTAGGGTTTCCCTTGGTCTTCCACGAGATCTTTTTCCCTGTGGTGTCCAAATGAGGGCTTGGTAAGGAAGTCTTGATTTATCCATTCTAAGGGCGTGGCCGACATAGTTCCAGCGGCGTTTTCGTATAAAAGTAGACACATACTCTTGCCTGGATTCTTGCCTTATTTGTGTATTTGTTCGGAAATCTGACCATTTGAAATTTAGTATTCTGTCTAGAGTTTTCGTTGATTTCCAGCTCTCGCATCCATAGGTTAGTACTGGAATCATACAAGAATTTAAGATCTTGAGTTTTGTGTGTTTGCTAAGTGTCTTTGATTTCCAGATGTTAGACAGTTTATTGAAGGCACTAGATGCCAGTGCTATTCTAAATGGTATTTCTGGTGCGGTATCTCCTGTAGATGACATCTTGCTTCCTAGATAAGTGAATTTTGTCAACCCATGTAATGCCTAAATTTGCGTTATTTATGCACTTGCGCATGACCCAGTTGATTGCTATACCAAACAGCATCGGCGATAGGACACAGCCTTGCTTCACTTGCTTCCACCGGGAACCAGTCAGAATTGCCGGAATCAGTTCTTACACAGCATCGTGTTTCATTATAAAAAGATTTTATGATGTTGATATATTTGATGGGAAACCATAGATGTTAAGCAATTTCCAGTGTTGGACGATGGATACTGTCGAAGGCTTTTTGAAAGTCGACAAAGTTGATCAATAATTTCGACTGGAATTCTGAAGGATCTTCAACAATTATTCTAAGAGTAAAGGTGTGGTCTATGCATGACCGCTTGGATCTAAAACCGGCTTGTTCTTCCCTTAATCTTGCATCTATGGATTTTTTTAATCTTTCTAGTAGCATACTACAAAATAGTTTCCCTGGTATCGAAAGCAGGGTGATGCCTCTCCAGTTGTTACAATCGGATAAATCACCTTTTTTAGGTAATTTGAAGATTACACCATCTTTCTATTGTTGTGGTGGGTATTCGTTTAGCCAGACTTCATCCATCAGCTGGAGCAAATGTTGCAGGGTGTTTTCATCCGCTGCTTTCACTACAGAATAATTCAGTGCTAATTCCTTTTAGCACTCTGATCTTGTAGTGTTTATCACTGGCCTAGCCAGTTGGTGAGACTCCCCAACTGTTTGTTAGTCTGCTTGTATATCATCTCTTCACCATCTTGTATTCATGTGTTTACGCATTGGTCTACAATATATCTAATAGCGTCCTTTAAACAAAAAAATATGTAGAAATATTTTGCAAAAAAACAAGCCAGCACCCTTGACAGATTCAAACCGGAACAAAAAAATGGACAGTGCCTCTGGCAACTCAGTGCATGTGATGGTGGGGGGTGATCTATAGTTTTTACTGTTGACTTTTGTGCTCCACCACCACACACACACACACACACTATTTGTTGTGTAACTCCTACCGTATGGTATTCCCTAGCTTTTTGAGGGTTGCAATATACATAATGCTGAGCCAAAGGGTTTACAACTCGTGGGTTCTGGATCCCCTCCCCCTAAAAAATCTGCAACGCTTGGAGCTGTGATATTTCTTTTTAGTTCACCTGAGTGAATTGACCAAACATCTACTTTTTTTGACACATTGAATGAGCTCAGGGGGCCCATTGTGGAAAAAAAAAATTTAGACCCGCTTCTCTTGAAAACATGTAAGAGTTGACAAGACTTTACAGGGGATTCTGACAGATCTTTAATATGGTCTAGAAATGGACAAATGGTTTGGACTTTCTTTGGAGGTGTTCACAGCGAGTGAATGCAAACCAGTCTGGATCAGCTTTCCTATGTTCATAGGGCATTTGTAACCTGCATGTGTGATGGCTTCAACATTTCTTTAACCGCAGGTGTCATGCAGAATGGTTAACCCTCAAAGAATGACATGGACATTCTCCACCATCCAATGAGGATTCTATGCAGAGTTGACACACTTTCTGGTCCTGGGCTTACCCAAATAATTGTCATGTCCTGCACATGACTGTACTGAGCCTTTCACTCCAAGGTTGCACACTTTAGTGATCCACAGGAAAGTCTGAAGTCCAGAGTGTTTTTCTGCACAAATAGGCATCTCACGCCTTAGCATATGTTCATCAACTCTCTAACAGCGACACCCTTCACATGGACGTCCCATAACACTTGATGGTAAGCTTGTCTTTACTATATGGTCATTACACTCGGATGAGTTAGGTCAGTGGCAGCAGAGATTTGAAGATTTTGTGTCATAAAGTAAGATCTGCAGTAGGGCGCATGACAGACAAACATTTCAACAGACAGCTACAAAGGAGGAGTCTTGGTCGACAGGTGTTTGAACCATGTCATATAAAACATACTTGAACTAGTTGTCATTTAGGCTGTTTGGCCAGCAGATCTCACTCATATTGCAGATGACTTTCCCATGTACACTATCACTAATGCAGAACTAAACAGAAATGGATGTCCGAAGAAATCTTAAAGTTAGTGGGTGACAGAAAACAATGTATGAATGATAAAGAAGAATATGACTAGATAAATAAAGAAATAGGCAAAAGAAGATTGGCCTAATGAACGATGCAATAACATTGAACACAGTTCTATTAAAAATGCAAAAAGTGTGCACACACAAATAAACGATCTAACTGGAAGAAAGATACAAGTAAACACAGGGTGTCTGAAATAAAAAGCAGGAGAGATCTTAATGTAGGAAGATGATATAAGTAGATGGAATGAATACTTAACTCTTTAAGTCTCAAAGAACGCATCATATGTTCATAGGTTAATACATAGAAGTCCAATGAACACATGATGCGCCAATTTTACATTTTTGTTGACTACCCTTTGTGTCTCTGATGCTAAACCCCCTGGGACTCAAAGAGATATGAGTTATATGATGAAAAGAGCAGAATTATCAGGAAAAAAAAATACATTTAAAAGGTCCGTCTATACTAAAGGAAGAAGTCAGCGATGCTATTAAACATTTAAAGAAGGGAAAGTTAGCTAGGCCAGATAAAACTTCGGTAGAAGAATTACAAATGCTGGGGGAATTTAGGGTAAAAATATTAACTAAACTGATGAATGACATTTATACAAATAACATACCAAGTGACATGATGAAATCTATTCATTGCGTTACTCAAAAGACAAGGAGAAATTGTATGTGAAAGATTTCTGTGCAATCAACCTAATAAATCATGTCACCAAATTACTTATTTAGAATTATGAGAAGAACAAGAAAAATGGGAATGAAAATGGGTGAAGGGAAAAATGGATTTATTGAAGGTAAAGGAACAAGTAATGTAACATATTACGAACACTGACAGAAAGATAAATGGACATACAAAAGGTCTTATATTCGTGCTTTGGTAAAGATCTCAAAATAGTTTAAAACATTTACTGGAACCAAGTAGCAGCAATTAAAGTGAGAAACAGATTGGGTACTTTTTAACAGATAAAGCAAGGAGTAATACATGGATGTATTTTATCCCCAGACCTTTTCTCTCTATACTGTGAAATAATTTTGAGGGAGATTGAAGAGAATGCAGGAGTAAAAGCTAGAGGACACTATAAATAATTTGCGTTATGCAGACGATACAGTTTTGATAGCTGAAAACATAACTGATTTACAACTGCTGGATATTGTGGGGATGAAGAGTTCTAAGAAAGGACTTTCCTTGAATAATAAGAAAACGAAAGTAATGGTTTTATCAAAGAAGATAACGCCACATTGTGATAACTAAATTGAAGGAAAAAAAGCTTAACCAAGTCAAATATCTGGGAACAATTATATCATTAGATGGAAAATGTATGACAGATTAAAAGCAGAATAAGTCAAGCAGTATTTCAGAAAAATGAGAAATATCCGTTCTCCTTGCAACTACGGCCACATATTGGGGGGAGTACGCCGGAGTTCAGTCCCCTGGCCACATTGCAATTACGGAATGGAGAAGGAACGAATCACACAACACAGTGAGGTCGACATGGCTGGCAGACCGACAACAGTACACTGCACCAAACCCTAACCCTATGATGGCACTGCACGCTGTCTATCGCTCACGCTGTCTGTCGCCAACACACACTAATTACGTCATTTGTAATGAGTAGCTCTTAATTTAGTATCAGAAAGAGTGTTCAATTGTTACATAGAACATGTACTGTATGGCAGAGAATCTTGGAATGTCGGTGAACAAATTAGGAAGAATTTGGAAGCAACAGAGATGTGATTTGTTCCACTCCACTCCTCTGTCAGATGTCTTCCCAGCGCACCCTGGAGGTCTGGTTCCCCGGTTCTTAGCCTCCCATAGTGGCAGATTTTCTCTCATTCAGCATACATGTCTAAACCATTGTAACTGTGACTGATCCGCTCGGGTTTGTAAAGACTGGGTATCAAGATCTTAACGTAGTGTCTGCATGCGGACTTTGTCCCTTCTTGTCACTTGGACCACTTTTCTCAGATATCTCATTTTTGAGGCCTGACGCTGGCTTCTGTGAGCTGTTGTCATTGCCCATGACTCATACCCATAGGTCAGGACTGGTAGAGCGGTAAATGGTCATTTTCGTCCTCTTGCCAATTTCTCTTTTACTAAGAAACCCCCAGTCTTTATGCCTTCATTTCAGTCTGATACAACTCCAAGGTATCTGAACTGGTTGACCTGCTCCAGTGCATACTGTCCCATCATGATCTGGTGTTTCTTCTCCTCTCTTGAGATCACAATGGTTTTAGTTTTGGAGATACGGATGGTCATCCCTCTCTTCTCAAGCTCTTCCTTCCAGACAAGTAAGTTGGACTGAAGGTGTGCCTCTGATTTTGAAATGATAGCATGGAGGGATATCATCAAGAGAGCTGTTCCAGGCAATCAGGGATCGTGATCTATGATGATGATGAGAGCTTTGGGAGAAAACCAAACAAGTTCCAGTAGACCAAGTGGACACATGTTGAGAAGACTGGAGAACAATATAACTAGAATGTCTTTCCACAGGGATAAAGGAAGGCCAAAAAACACGAAATGAGGTTAACAATATGGGGAGAGCTACATGTGATAGCAAAGAACAGAGTGAATTGGTTGAGGGTCTATGCTCCACTGGCGGTTAGAAAGGCGGAAGAAAGGAATGTATTTTAAATATCATTGAACAATTTTTTTAAAAATTCCAAAATATCTCAAAGATTCAATTTCTTCCAATGTGATGCTGTATGACCCAGGTGCCAATCAGCCATCCCCTAATTTAAAAGTTACTCTTGGATGAAGGGATATGGGGAGGGAAAAGCACACACCAAAAAGGAAAGGTGACTTGATACAATCATATCAGTTGTTTAATGTCATTCGTTACAAACTTTTACATTCCACAAACACTTAGCAATCTTCTTTAAATATTATTCTTTATTATCAAGCAGTATTTTTTTAAATATTATTTTACATCAAACAAATCAAGCATGTGTGGTAGAAATCAAATGGTGCCCAAAAGCGTGCATCTGGTAGAAAAGTTACAATGCTCCTGGTTGATGTGAAGGAAGGTGGAAGACATGAAGCTGCTCATCCCACCCACAGTCAGCCAGCTGGGGATAGATGGACAAAGTATACATTAGTCTTTTTCCCCTATAAAACCACATCTTTGCAGCTTCCATATCACTGTTTTAATTATCAGCTGACTGTCAGCGAGACACTTCCATACAACAGGGTTGACTACCAATGAAACTGACACTGATGCAAAATATGTTCAGAAGTTATGATGAAGGAAAGGCTACACTAATAAAAACCTGGGACAGGAAATTAAAAAAAAATTGTAATATAATTCCCCTCCCAATAAGGGACGTAATTTTTGTGTGTGGAAATTTAGAACCCCACTCCGGCTATTTTCAAGGGTCCTAAAAATCCTAACGGTTGAATGGGGTTTCTGGGATTTGTGCCAAAGTGATTCTCATCCATATGGTGGCACTTTGTTTCATCAGGTATTTTTGTTTCTCATTGTACGGTCCTAGTGAGATTGAATGAGACAAACAAATTGAAAGTTGCTTTATAACCAAATAAAACTGCCAAAGCCATGAAGAGACTGAGAACCTAACTGAAAACTGGCTTCACCATTAGCTTCATTGTTTTCTCTTAAAGCAAATCACTCATGATATTTTCTAATATCCAAGAAAGGAAGGTAACGCTTTGATTTAATCAACCTATATCATCATGAGTAAAGCACATCCACCAGAGTTGAAAAAATACATGGTAAAGGTTTTGACATTGAAGCTCAATGGTAACCGTAAGGTGACAGGTACCCTACGTGGATTCGATCCATTCATGAACCTTGTTGTTGATGACTCAGATGAAGAGACCAAGATTGGAGAAAAGAGGTATATATAGGTATGCTGGTTATCCGTGGCAACAGTGTAGTTCTTCTAGAGTCGCAGGAACAAGTTTGAATGAAATCATCACTTATCAGCTCATTTCATGTTTGTTTTTTCAATTCTCTTGAAATGTATACTTGATTTTCCAAAAAGATCTTTTCTTAACAATTTTCTCTTATGGGAATCTGGTACTAAGAGTAAGACCCCTGTGATGACCTTCATCTATTTAAATCAAGCATTTCTACGAAGCATTTTAAAACTCATGCTGTCACACTTTAACAAATATCTCAAAAACTTCTGTATGGATCAACACACATTTTTGCAAGTGGTGGCCTTAGATTTCCCATGTCCATATGATTCTATAACTTACAATAGCACAGATGCTGCTGTTTGTTAAAGCGGTGAAATTCTTTGATCTTTGTTTGACTAATAATTTCTGTACCCTGAAAATAGAATATACAGTAAGTGACAAATGCCAACAAGCCAGTGCACTTATATACCAACTGACACCGTTTTTAAGACATAAGTGTGAGTGCCAAGAAACTGATTATAAACAGCATATTCAAACCAACACTGTGCTGCCAGTGTTTTTCTTGGACATTATCAAGGGCAAACCTAGGTAAAATTAACATCTGCGAATTGAGATGCTTGAGAAAAGCCGCCAACTTAACCATCCAAGACAAAGTTAGAAATGATATTATCAGACAAACTACAGGAACAAAATCATGCAAGATGCTTGAGAAAAGCCGCCAACTTAACCATTCAAGACAAAGTTAGAAATGGTATTATCAGACAAACTACAGGAACAAAATCATGCAACAAATTTGTTGAGAAAGAGAAGATCAGATGGCTAGGTCATCTAGTAACAAAGCAGCTAGAACAACTATCAATGCAGGCACTACACATGAAAAGATGTGAAGTGAATGAAATCAAGAGGCCACCCTAAGAGGATATGGATTGATAACATTAAAGAGCTTCTACATGGACATGGAATGACATTAGTTATTGCTGCCCATCAAGCAGATCACAAATTGTTCCTCCCCACAACGCCTAATATCAGGTGGAAATTGATGATGACATGTTGATTCTGTATTTCAGTTTGAAGGATTCATTTATTTGCTTCATTTTAATCAACTGCTATTGCAGTACGCACCTGATGAGATAAGTTAAATATGCCAGGTAAAAAATTGTGCAGTCTATTGTCTGTATCTTCTTTATTCATAATCATCAAAGGTTTACCTGTCCAGGTATGTGCAAATTAAAGTCAAGTCCATACACAAACTCTGTATGGTGCTCTATGGTATCAACACACGTCTGTTTTTCGACATCCCATATTCTGTGGAGATAATTTATAAGATTACACCACAAATAAAAGTATTGGTATTCTGTGTTTGGTTCAACTATTTCTAATCATAATTGTTATCAATGTATTTATGGATAACTATTACTTGCCATTAACATATCTTTATCCCTCATGCCCACCTCGCATTTTGATATACTATACGCACAAATCAGCACTAAGAGACAAGGGATGTATGAATGACTATTGTGTGCATCCCAGCAGTGAATGTTCCCCAGCTTTTTGGTCGGAGCATATGAATTATCTGGGGCTTTTCAGTAATTACCTGCACTATAGGTATGTATCCCACTTAGTGTTTGATGCACAAATTTGGCATTGAAAGGGTTAATAAATTTCAGGCAAACAAAACATTCACAAGCATTATAAAAAAAATCATATCATGTCAAGTTAGTCAGACTACTGGTATGAAACTTATGAACCAGTCACATTTTCACTGTAGACATGAGACCTGCTCAGTTTACTTTAGAAGATAGTACTATAGTGGTTTCCTGTTTAATTCCACATCATCCTGAAAGAGTTTTCTAGTTATCAGCATCTAAGTGGTGTGCAATGCCATATGCACTAACACTGTTGATGGGCGGACACTCCTATAATTATCCAACAACATAAAATAAACAGAAGGAAATGAAATTTACAGACCAGAACACAACAGCATAAGAAGACTTGGCAGAAATCTGCTGACCAGGAACATAAAACTCAAAACAAGCTTTCATCAAATGAGCCTCATTGCCACATGCAGATGTGAAGTACCTAAGCAATCTTTACAATTTCAAAAAAAATTATTCAGATATCTGTAGAGAGAGGAAATTTGAGTCAAGGGAGTGCATCTACAATAACAAACTATTGGTCTCTCTGTCCTGTTTATGACTGGTGCTGGAATGGATGTACTTCAACAATTGCTAAAGTTGAAGAATCACTGATGGGCTCACAAAGTTGCCAGAATAATGAAGAACCAGCTGGCTCAGATGTAAATGTAACACAAGTTACAGAATGCGATGATCATGGAGTACCATTGGTATAAAATGAATAGCCTAGAAGTCTCAATATGCCTCATGCTTTACTATACTTTAGGACAATGGACTTTTGATGTTTGAGGCCTGTCCAAGCAGCAACAACACAAACAGTAATAACAAATATATTAATCATCCAATTCTTCTATTTAATCATTTGCTTGCATGCTCACACAAACACAGATAATACTTTAAAAAAAAAAACAACTAATGTTATTAATTGATATAGTGCTGCATTTCATGTTGTTTATGCAACTTACTTGACTGTAAAATCATAGGATGCAGATGCTACAACAGCACCACTGAAGGGGGAGCTCTGATGAATGAAAGTACAATGTACAGATAAAGTGAAGCAGAGGGTCTCAACTTCTAAAACAAAGATGTGAATAAACATAGTGGGTAAAGACAAGCTCACTGAATCTACAGTGTTTGTTCTTCATTCATACTGGGTTGGCCATGTGGATGTTTGTACTGACTGCAGCCAGGGGTGCTGGAACTCACGCACCACGACACCCTCTTCCCTCCCCAAAATTTTTTTGGGTGGCTGAAGCTCCCTCTTCTACGAAATTAGCAAGGCAGCTAAGGGCCAAGCGGCCCCCCCATAACCATACACTGACATGATATTTTAAAGAATACATTTTATATTATTTCAAAGAAATACATTTTTTTGTCATTAATCACAAAATAACAATAACACTAATAAGTTATTATTACTGTGCAGCAACATCCCATCCCCCCATATTTCTTCAAGGTGGTGCAGCTGCACTGCAAATATATAATTTGTCTACTAGTGCATGTGAACTGTCATCTCATTTACTGCTCTAATTACACAAAACTGTACGACAGGGAGTGATTTTTTGCCACAAGATAGAGCCCCACGGCTAGTTCAGTTAGTCTGGTAGTCCTAGTTTCAGCTTCATAGCAAACGGGTCACCCCATCTTTGCTCCGCTCCTGTCCCATGTGGGAAGATTGACAGACTGCTGTCTCAGCATATCCTCGCATTAAAGCATATGGTAGCCATCCGAAGTGTTAACACAAACAGTCCGACATTAGAAATGCAGTTCATCATTGATGGTAGCAGAAGTCACCAACAGATCTGCAGTTGCCCACACGATCAATTTTAATCACCTATGAGCACCACCAAAATTGCGTCGACAGGCATTACGCCTTTTTCTGAATCTACAATTTACACCACCACGTTGGTCACAGTCGAAAAAACATTCCAAATAAAATCCGCAGCTTACAGTGTCACGCCATGCATTCAACTCAGAAGCTGGGCGACGAAACTATATCCAGTCTACAAATGGAACAAAAATGCATCGGCCACCGTCCGGCAGAAGCAAAAAATTTGCCTCGGTTCTAAAAATAGTGGCCCGCCTAGCGTCCATTTTGACCGGAAGTTAGTATAAACTGTGCAGTCATACAGGAACTGTTTTCTTGGTGTAGTGATCTTCTTTACCCACTTTCAGATGTCAATTTATATAAATAAATAAAAAAACAGCAGCAGTCAATTTAAACTTACCACTCCACAGAATTTGTCCTCGGAAGCCACTGTCATATGCCAAAATAGTTTTCTCTGCTCTGCTTACTCTTGCAGAAAATGGTTAGCCACAAGGGTACTAACAGGTTTATTATCTTGGCGGTGCAGGAAATGTCGTCCACTGCTTAAATGATGCCTAATTGCTACTCAGTCTGACTACTGATTCAGCAAACTTTGTTTTATCATGAATCAGATAGTCATAAATTGGTACATTCTTTATTCATCCCAAATATTATGTTCTATTTCATTCATTGGCACCTTAACATCTTTCCATACGATAGTGTTATATTGCGCTATGAGGAGGCATGAGACTCACAGCCCATGGTGATGGCGAGTATGACTAGCAAGCCCCCCCCCCCGTGTCAAGAAAAGTCTTCCACAATGATAGCATAGGATTTTAGGACCATTTTTTAACAACATTCATGATTAATCCGTTTCTTTTTAGACGCTCAGCTCTCATCCTTTCTGCAATCATTTCTTCCTTCAGTCTCATTTCCTTCCTGATTTAACCTATAATTGTGAGCTTTCTGTTCTCCCAAACTCTCTTTGTCAATCTGCTCACTGTTGTTGCTGCCTTACCTAGCAGAAGGCATGGTACCAGGAAGGAGGGACAGGGGCCGACCAACACGAAGATGGGCACAAGATACAAGTGACTCCTTGAATATGAAAAGTACACAAGGAGGGAGAGCTGGTGAGAGACTAAGTTTCTTTCAGGCAGATCATAATGAGATGGACGTTCTGCAAAGGACCTGCTACATGATGATTTTTCTGTCACAAAATATTAATTCAATAACTACTATAGGACATTCATATAACCTCTAGATTCTGTTTTATGGTGCTTACAGTGTTATCCAAGACCATCTTTTATTTATCTATTCAGTTTTCCTTACATTATTAAAAGGCTAAGCTGTAATTTATTTATCTACATTTATTCAACTAATAAATATTGATAATATCATCAATAACAAGAAGTTGTATAAGTACCCGAACACGCCGGACTGCATATTTGTGTCCACTTAACACACACAGTGGACTCTGTGGGTTACGGATATCCCAGGATTTGATGAAGCCATCAGAACTTCCAGAAAACAACACATTCTGTGAAGAAAAATTAAGTTATAACCTTGCAGTAAATTTAATTGAAACCTGCCACAGATCATGCCATCTCAGATTTCAAACTGGAATTCTCCAATTGTTTAGTTCCAAGCAACTCATCATGAATTTGTTGGTGTCAACTGATATGGCTGACTTGTCTGAAGTCATTGTAACCCATTTAGTTGTGACTCTGAGAAACTCTGTGTCAGCTGTTTTTTATCCCCACCTGTCCTGTTATATCATTAACACCTCAGGCCTAAACAGTTATTACTTAAAGTTAACTTCTTAGCAATCAAATGACCATCTTCTTCTAAAAGAATTAAGTTCACCTTTAACTCTTGTGACCCTAGACAGTTGTTATTTCAGTACATTCTATACCAGTTTGTGTACTTCAGAATGACAAACTTTGTGTCTGTCTAAATATGGGACAGGTCGAGTGACATTAACAGATAGGATATAGTGGGTTAACGTAACAAATGTTACATAAGATGTGAACAAATCTGCAGAGTAACCAATAAATATATTGTAAGTTGTTTGATAATAAAAGAGTTAATGCTAGAATATCTTTCTTTTAAGTTCATTTTCTAAACGACAAATCCTTATCATGCATGACACTGCTCTTATCATAGAATATGGCTCTCATCATGGCCTGCCAGAAAAAAACTCGCAATCTTTTGCCAATTCCCCTATCTCTTAGGGGCAAGTGTCCTTGCTTGCTAATTGAAAAGTCTGGCTCAAGTACTGGCAGGTTTTGTTGTCCTAAACTACATGGCTGTGGATTTAACCTAGCCTTGTAAAATGAGTAAAGGAGAACTTTCCTTAATAATTTTCCAACTCTGCCTGAGACAGAAAAACAATGAAGGGAACTGGTTACTTCAGATCAATGTGTCAAGACCTGGTAGAGTAAAAGGTGTTTAAAGGAACGGTGATTAACTTCATTGTGCTCTGATTTATCTCTAATGGCTGTTGGCCCATAAAAGCATTTGCACAAAGCATGAACTCTGTAGCTTCAGCAATAAATTGACCCTAGGGATCTGTGAAATAACTACACAGTGGTACCTCAGAATTCAAACACAATCCGTTCCGAGAGGGCGTTTGAATTCCAAATGAAATGAGTTCCAAAGCAATTTTTCCTACTGAAAATAATCTTTTCTCTACTCCTGGAATGCCTCGTGGCATCAGGGCAGGAAAGAGCTCTCTGGAACGGGCCCTTCTGTTCGCTTCATATTAACTACTTTTCAGTGTCTCTGATATTTCTGTGGTCCATATTCTGTGTGGTGGACCTCGAAGAAAATAATGGAAACTGAATTACTCTGTTCCAGGGTCCAGTAACTCAAATTAAACAAATATAGTAAGTACACTGTAAATATAGTAAAAAATGATCATAACATTTGAATAAAAACATAAATAAATTAAAAATAAAAAAGATATATAAACATTGTATTCAATGTCAGGGACCCTATTCCATGCCTTCAGGGGCACTGGGCATATAGGGTTAGACCTAAATTGTACCGATCAATCGGCACTCATTGGGTTATGTGGTCATGTATTGAAAGTATTTGATAAAAACTGGTGACACAGCACACAAAGGTAGGAGGAGAGAGGGAAATTAGGGTGATTATTGTTTGGAATGTGAATAGCCTCCCATGATAACATCAGGAAATTTCTGGTTTCATATTGTAGTATTTCCCCACTTGTAGAGGGTTTTGGGTCACTAGTTTTTGTTGAGAGCCCGTGTGTAGGAAAAGGAGTCAATAGGCGGGGTAAACGAGTACAATCAAGAATGCATGCACTGAAGCGAACATCAGCGTCAATCCATCACTGGGTGGCATAATAGAAAACAGTGATTAAAACGCTGGTCAGAAAATGCCACACTAAGATATGCCAGGAACATTTGGGATTAGGTATGCAACAGGTACTTTGGACACAGGGTGAGCAAGTAATATTATTTCTGACAAATCAACACAGGGTAAACTCCAAAGAAACGAGATAGGCTAGAATCCTGTGTAAGATTAATCATTGTAAACACACATCACTCTTTTGCAGTCTAAGATGATGAGAATGAACAGGTGAAGGATCGCAGCGAAGACAGACCACAGACACTAGCAGTGGCATGAATCCAGGGGCAGGGTACGCTGACGATAACACCGAGATATGGCAGGGGTCACCTTGGCAAGATAGGGAACAGGTGCACAAAGAGATGAGAGTGGGGTGCAAAATCACACAGACTGTGTGAAAAAAAAAGAGAGATAATGAAAAATGGGGAAAGAAGGTAAGAGAGAGGGAGAGCAAGACAGTGAGAGCTCGGGCATTAAGATGGGCAGTCGACAAGCACTCCAGCTTGTGAATATAGAGTTGACTAAATGAAGAGAGTAAACTTGGTTAGAAAGAAAGATATTTCTACAGTACATTTAGAAGAGACCTTATTAACGGTCGATAACAGTGAATAACTTGTTAGAGTAAGTGTTTGGTGTTTAAGGTGGTGTTCATGCTCCAAAGCAAAATTCTGCTGAAATTGGGTGTGTTGAAAGGTGTAGATATCAGTCTACTTGTAAACTGCAACACAACACGCCAACCACCATTTTACGGGCAAATAAATAAGAAGGAAAGGCCTAATATTTCACACCCCAATGGAAATATCTTCTGTGGTGGCTACACTCGTGTTTACATATAATAAACAAAAAAGAAACCCACTAATTTATTGTTTATCTCATTACCCCTACTTACTTTGTCATATTTACACCAGTCACATGTCAGAACCTCTCCTTTGTGAGCGGGTATAACAACTGCACCACTGTCCGGTTTCCTGCTGTCCCACAACCTAACTGTCTGATCACCTGAAACATGACAGTAATAATAATAACATCTGTTGTCACACATCTACATCCCTACTCCTTCTTCTACTGGCCATTATTGGCCAACAGAGCAAAATTGTCCTCAACCGATTCATCGCCAACACATGCATCTTAACCCATGTCCTCCTTATTTTGTTCACACCATTCTCTAATTATGCTCTCCATGTGCCTACATATAACATCTAAAACAAGGTGATGCTCTGTCCCCACTTCTGTTCAACTTGGCCCTGGAGACAATTATAAGGAAATTGAAACAAGAGTGTACTATAGGAGAATCTACGAGAATACTTGGATATGCAGATGACATTGATTTCGTTTGAGAAAATTAACTTGGGGCTGTTAAAAAACTGACTGTCTTATAAGAATCAGCTCAGAAAATGAGACTAGCTATCAATCAAGATAAGATAGAATACATGATAATAACCAGACAGGGAAAGGATATAAACTCCGGCCACATACAAGTCGATAATATGAAAATCAAACGAACAGAAACATTTAAGTACCTGGGTGCAAACTTCAATTGCTCGAACATGCTGAGAGAAGAAATACAATCTAAAATACAATCTGGAAATAAAGTATACTATGCCTTTCAACATCTGCTTAAGTCAAAGTGTCTCTCTTGCAACACCAAGATCAAAATATATAAATCGTTGATAAGACCAGTCGTTTTATATGGCTCTGAAACTTGGAGCACAACTAAAAGAGATGAAGCCTTATTACAGGTTTTCAAAAACAGAGTCTTACGATGAATCTTTGGACCCACCAAAGATGCAAACATGGTGAATGGAGAGTGAGAAGCAACAACGAAATTCATAATCTGTTTAAATCACCACTGATAACTGGCATCATGAGAGCTAATAGACTGAAATGGTTGGGGCATATTGAGAAATTGTCAGATAACAAAGTAAAAACTGTATACAAAAGGGAGATGAATGGTCGTAGACCACGAGGCAGACCAAGAAGACGGTGGAGAGATAATATCCACACAGACCTGCAAACACTTGGTGTCATCAACTGGAAAGAGAAGACCAACCAGAGAGATGAATGGAGGTGGGTTATTCTGCAGCAATGAACCTTAAGGGCTCAGAATGCTGAAGAAGAAAAATGTGCTATATTAATTTGACTCCTAGGGGGTCCAGCTGAAAGACGTTTTAGTTATACTGTTATCAGCTTTTCTCAAAGTGTGTTTTATCCAATGTCAGTGTCTTTTTCTCACCTCTTGATTCACTGTAATATATTTAGTTCTCTATCAAACTCCAAATTAGTCACACATTAAACATTCTATGTGTCACGTGGTGACACTGATCACTGGCGTGAGAGAAAGTTAAGCAAGACTCCTGCCCCATGTCCACATTATGCGCCATGGATAAGGGCTAACCTCTGTGACCTGAACCGAGAAAGCAGAGGATCTTGGAGTTGTAACCTCTAGAGATGTAATGTCCAGTCTGGCTCTCATCAGCCCAACCCCAATGCATGGGTGAAAACTGCTGTACTGCTGAGATTCATCCCTTTAACAAGAGATTAAATAACAGCCTAGACGAGCAACGCCTCTTGTGGGCGGTAACTTGTGGAACAGTACTGTCTCCATACATCCCCTGCTATTCCTCAATGTCATCATCATCACACTGAGGTACTCAATGACAATCTGCCACTGTCAGTGTGCTCATTTGGCTTAAATGTTCGTCTGATATGGCACAGAAACAAAGTCCTGAATGTCCGACAGAAAAAAGTCTTATTAATTGACTGAAAGGTTCACATGACCATTACCACTGGCCCCTTTTACCACAGAGTGGCACCTAAAAGTTGGAGCCATGCCGGATGCACACTTTTGCTGCACTGTCTTGTTAAGTTTCCAGATGAAACAACGTTGAAGGTGTCTTACATGTCAAAGAAAAATGTACCTATACTGCACTTGCGGGCTGCTCCCTGCTGATCTCCAGAGGGCATAGCCCAAATGATTGGCTTTATATATGGATGTGAGATTAAGCAGTCATGTGCAGGACGTGACGGTTTCTTGTGTGAGACCAGGACCAGAGCGTCATGTGTCGGCTCTGCATTTATGGAAGACTCCTTGGATTGTAAAAAATGCCTACGATCTGCCCCTGCCTTCCCTTGATGGCCTACTTATCTACATACGGATGCCCTGTACGGGATCTCCAGGGGCAATATCTGTAGATTAGGGGACAAAGAAAACACCACACAAATAAGGCCAAAACATGTTCCTGTCTAATGAAACCTCCAAGAAGTTAACCCAGCCAAGAAATTATCGATGAAGCCAGATGTGTCGGCTGAAAGGTGCAAATATTGCAGCTCTGCTGTAAACAGGCACAACACATTTATGTCATTCGGATGAACGAAAAGAAGAAAACATGCTTTGTTGATATACACATGACCTACATCACCTGAAGCAGATGCGAAGCAACCTGGGATATGAGGGGACCAGCAAGCATTGTAGACAATGTAGTCATGCCCTGTATATGTGGCCAGGGACTGGTTGTGATTGATATCCCACTGTGTAGAAATAAATGAAACCAGAAAATAAGGACTGAAACATGGAATATGAGAAGCTTATAACAAAAGAAACAAAACAAGATTAATAAGAAATTGCTAGAAATGAGCATGGATTTATCATCTTTATAAAACACATCACTAAAAATGAAACAAACTTAACATGATGGTGACAGCCATGACAGCACAACAGCTGGTGCCTGCCTGGAGGTCTCAAGTTCAAATCTGCATCAAAACAGATTTTGATAATTTACTTGAGCTCCTATCAACATCACCTAAGATTGGTACCAGGAAATGTCAGGAAAAGTAAAGGCAATAATTTCAATCAAGTGCTGATTGGTGTTTACAAATATATGACAGGCACCACATGCCCAATGGTGATATAAGGGTCCTTTACTTACCACAACAGTGAATAATTTGTATTTGGACAAGATATGTACACGTATACTGTAAAAGATATTTCATGACAAATATACTTTAATTTATTATCATAACAGCAGGGGGAGAAAGTTGACCGTCAGTTTCACATTTGTGTATCTGTACAGGAACCATGCTATGTAAACTATGAGACCTGCCTTCTTACACTTGCCTAATATTTTCAATAATTTGGAGCAGATGCAGTAGACCAGGGTTATTTCACTGGTGGCCAGCTCAGACCTAGCAAGTGGCCCGCAGATCATTGCCAAATGTATCGTATCAAGGATCTTTTTATGCTAGTCTTCGGGCCTCTGGCCGATGAAGATTCTAATTTTCCACATTTTGGACTCTGAGCTAACTCAGCTGAATAGACCTGCAGTAGATCATGAAGCAAACAAGAAGAAAATGGAAAGGTAATGTATATGTAGACTTGAAACACTTGCAGTCACCAACTGAAAAGAGAAGGCTAATCACAGAGATGAACGGAGGCTGGCGATGTCTGCATCAGTGAACCTCAAGGGCTCGGAATGCTGAAGAAGAAGATAATGGAGCAACAATAATTTGGAGAAAATGCAAAGTATATGTCAGTTTTACAGAACACAAAACAATAAATAAACAAGGGACATAATGCTTCAACACTCTGTCATCAATAGATTTCCATATATGTGTACTTTTATTTCTCAATGTTTGCTAATTGAGTACTGTCAGTAGTATGTCCTTTGTCAGTTACTGCCTGATTGAAAAAATGTTCAATTCACTGTTTCAATTTGAACACATTTTTTTTTCCAAGCAAACTTACCAGTTTGATAAGATGATCCCATGAAGCACTGATCACAAAATGCTCATTTCTTGTTTGGCTCCAGTCAACTGCATTTACCTGGTATGACACACACACACAATTCAGCAAAATATAACCTGCCCTAAAGCTACAGAATATTATTAATACTATATCCTTACGTCCTTTTTAGGACGTAATTTTTTTGTTATTTGAAGCCCCAACCTGGCTTTTGCCAGGGGCCACAATATAGGCAGGCCATAAATATGGCCAATTGTCTGAATGCGGTTTCTGGGACCTCTCCACGGTGATCCTCATCCACGTGGTGGCACTTTGTGTTTTCGGGTGTTTATTGCTTGTGTGATGTCCTGGTGGGGTAGACTGAAAGTCAGTCAGCTACAGAATAATTAAGTATCAACATGTGAGAGATACATTTACCAGAATAGCAAATAAAGTAGGTAAAGGACTTTAATAATAACTATCATGAACCTGTTTTGGATACATAGCATATGATACTCATTGCCTGATGAGAATGAAGCATCTGTGTTTGAGAGACAGCACAAGCCAACACACACAAGTTCAAAACAGGTGATCTTTACACAGATCTCCCCACCCCTACAGCTATGTCTGTCTCACCCACCGATAACAAATAAATGCAATAAATAAACATGGACAATAATTCTGTTGACAGTATAATTCTTCCGAGAATTATCCTTTCTCTGCCCTTCTAGATGAATCTCTGGTCTGGCTGTTGTTCCCCGTTGGGCTGCTATCCAACAGTTTAACATCCTTGAGACTCAAAGCTCTGATCCTGGATATCAGTCTAACAAGGCATATTCCAGTGCAACCTTAGAAACGTTTATAATTAGGGCCCCCACAACAATCATACTAGCCTGATATCTCCTGCTTTTCAAGGTGGGTAAGAATGCGGTGACAAATCCCTGGACTTTCTGCCACAAGTAACAATGGCTTGATGGTAGTTTCCTCTTATGATTTATATTAATCCACATTTTTCAGCTAGATTCATTTTTTTTTCAACTGCTGGTTCCGACTGTGTCATCCAGGACATTCTGCGTTTACTTCTTTATCTACTTTACTTTTACTTTAAAAAAATATTTCAATGAGAAAACTTACTTCTTTTGTATGCTCTTTCAGCACTTTCAGTGGATTCTGAAATAAATATAGAGAAGTATTCTTTATTTCACAATCATGTGGTAAGTAAGCAGGTTAGTATTAATCATAATTATCCATCACTGTCAAAGAGTATCATATTGTCATCTGTGAGTTCGGAGGTCGCTGATCAGACAAACCTGAACAAGGGAATGTGTGCTAAATAAACACAGAGGAGTTTCAACTAGCAATTGGGACCAAGGTAACCCAATATTTGATTTTTGTATCACACATCTTTATTCAGTTACCTCAATTTGTAACTGTTCCTTCTTCTTATTCTTTAGTATTTATCTTTCAAAGGACAGTTCTCCAGTGTGTATTCTGGGCCCCATTGTGGAGAAAATAACAAAGGACCCACTGCCTCCCAGAAAAGCTTGTCTAAGAGTGAATGACTAATTGGAAGCTTCCTTTGAAGTTGGAGTGCATCTGCCCAAGTGATAAGGAACAACCAACTGCATACAAATAAGCCAGTAAAACAGATATACATTCAAAACTCAGGCCCTAGCTTAAAGCCAAAGTCCAAATGGATGAACAACCAGGGTTTTCCACTGGAGCTTACAGTTGGTAAACAAAGAAGAAGAATAAAAGGACAGTTGGTATGTTGTACTGTGGTTTACAGCTTAGCTGCAATATCTGCACCTTTCAGACAAACTCTTCAGTTTACAGCAAATGCTTAACAATCACCTTTTACAACATGACTGATCTCCCAAAATGAGGGCACGCAGGGACCCAGGCAGGCACACAGGGACCAGCTGTTCCAAAATGTTACAAAAGGTTCACAACACTATAGAGAGCAAACTGCATCAACACTCACAAAGTTATTGCTATTGCTATAATTCCATTAGATAAATGTTTTAATGTATAAGTTCATGACTGGACTGTTGTTGTGTGTCAATTCTGAGTTGACCTAGGACAGGCTTGTTGATGGGTGACTTCACTGTGAATTCACCAGGTGTCAACATTTTATTCTGTGTTGACCTAGGACAGGCTTGTTGATGGGTGACTTCACTGTGAATTCACCAGGTCTCAACATTTTATTCTGTGTTGACCTAGGACAGGCTTGTTGATGGGTGACTTCACTGTGAATTCACCAGGTCTCAACATTTTATTCTGTGTTGATCTAGGACAGGCTTGTTGTTGGGTGACTTCACCAGGTCTCAACATTTTATTCTGTGTTGACCTAGGATGGGCTCGTTGATGGGTGACTTCACTGTGAATTCACCAGGTCTCAACATTTTATTCTGTGTTGACCTAGGACAGGCTTGTTGATGGGTGACTTCACTGTGAATTCACCAGGTCTCAACATTTTACTCTGTGTTGACCTAGGACAGGCTCGATGATGGGTGACTTCACCAGGTGTCAACATTTTATTCTGTGTTGATCTAGGACAGGCTCATGTCAAGTTGGCCTGGGTCAACATTCATACCGAAATCGTGAGAAGCAAGACTTGGGAGCACAGAGGTATGAAGGAGTACAGGAGACACGGGAATAATGCATGCATTGCGGGTGGATGGAAATGCACATAGATCTCAAGCGGTGTATATACTTGAGCAAGTCTCGAGAACTGAGCAGAGTTGGAGATAGCGAGTAGAGCATGGTGCGAGGAGATTGTCTTGCTGTGCAGACACCTTTGGTCATGCATGTGTGAAGTAAGCAATAATTCTACATGAGGCAGTGTATCTCATTAGTGTCTGGTCATCAATTGTGAATCGATGAGGCTCACTGATTGAGAGTCTGATCAGTTCACTGTAGAATTCCTCGGCGCTGACTGACTTGCGGTTGTGTGCCCATCACAGAAACTTAGGAGTATTGCAGAGGGTTGGTCAGCGACCATAGGCACTGAAGTGGCTGCAGCTCCAGAGTGAGGAGCAACAGTGAGTGGGGCTGTGAGTTGTGGAGTGCTGCTAGAGACTGCTATGAGAAGAGGGAGCATAAGGTGTAGTTATTGACAGCCATTATGTTCACACGACACTGACTTGTTTTCATAATTCATCATGCTCGTGTTGTGAATCAGTGTTGTGACTGTGAACTGCTGGTATGTTCTTGAGGACTGTGTGTTATAGTGTGAATGAGAATCATCACTTGGACACTTGGTATGTGTGTTAGACACTTCCACCCCAATTAGCACAACTGTGTGAGCCCCAGGTTCAAGATTAACTCTTTCAGTCTCAAGAAATGCACCATTTGTTCATAGGTTCCTACAAAGAAGACCAGTGAACACAAGATGCAACAATTTTACATTTCTCTTTACCATTACTTGGGCCTCTGATGCGAAACCCCATGGGACTAAAAGAGTTAACAGTTGGCTCATGTACAGAAGTATTTGGAAGGTTCGGAATCCTGAAAATCCATATGTGTATCACCCCTTCCCCCTCCCCACCCCCTTTTTTCTCTCACTCTCTCTAACATATATAAAGAGAAAACAAGAGAGAGAGAGAGAGAGAGTGAGAAAGAGAGAGAATTATAATGTATTACATAGGCAAATAGGTTTACATAACTGTTGAGTTATTCATTGTTGACTGGGTGGAATTTAAATGTTAATAGCTACACAACAAGACATCAGAGTGAAATTTACAGCAATGTGATGGAAACAATACAACTATCGAGTTACAATTTATTCAAACAACAGGAATCAATCATCTCTTACTCTACATAAAAACAGAGATCATGGCAGCAAATTGACTAGCATACCTGTCCATCAGTCTATGGTAGTTTTAAAAATCCCCACTAACAATGATATGAACTCCCAATTTAAAATAATTGTCAGGAAATGTTTGAGCAAGTAAAGGTGGCTGACATTATTATGACATCTACTAAGCGCCAAGTGGTCTATAAAATAATGTATGGCAAACTTCATATACCCAAGCCACCCTAATGGATAGAAAAGATCCTTGACTTTTTGCTGTTGTTGAGTATTCAGATACTAGAATTTAGCTAGAATCATCAACAAATGTAACACAGGTGCACACCTGTGAGTGACCTAGAATCATCAAAAATTTTAACCAGGTGCACACTTGTGACTGACCTAGAATCATCAACAATGTAACCAGGTGCACACCTGTGACTGACCTAGAATCATCAAAAATTGTAACCAGGTGCAAACCTGTGACTGACCTAGAATCATTAACACATGTAACCATGTGCACACTTGTGACTGACCCAGAGTCCCCAACAAATGTAACCAGGTACACCTGTGACTAACCTAGAGTTGTTAACAAATGTAGCCATGTATACGCATGACTGACCTAGAGTCAACAAATGTAACCATGTACACATGTGACTGACCTAGAGTTATGAACAAATATAACCATGTACACCTGTGACTGACCTAGAGTTATGAACAAATATAACCATGTACACATGTGACTGACCTAGAGTTATGAACAAATATAACCAGGTACACCTGTGACTGACCTAGAGTTATGAACAAATATAACCAGGTACACCTGTGACTGACCTAGAGTTATGAACAAATATAACCAGGTACACCTGTGACTGACCTAGAGTTATGAACAAATATAACCAGGTACACCTGTGACTGACCTAGAGTTATGAACAAATATAACCAGGTACACATGTGACTGACCTAGAGTTATGAACAAATATAACCATGTACACATGTGACTGACCTAGAGTTATGAACAAATATAACCAGGTACACATGTGACTGACCTAGAGTTATGAACAAATATAACCAGGTACACATGTGACTGACCTAGAGTTATGAACAAATATAACCAGGTACACCTGTGACTGACTAGAATCATCAACAAATGTAACCACATACGCACCTGTGATTGAGCTATATCCCATATCTGAATGGAACCATCCCCAGCAGCAGTTACCAGGAGGTTTTCATTGTTCTCGGCCCAAGTCAGATCAAACAGTCCATCATTCCAGTCAAAAAGCTGTACAAGCTTAATCTCCCCAGGGTGGACATCCAGGACAAACAAACTGCCACAACCTGTAGCACAATTTGACATGCAAAAATAAATAGTGAATAAAAGATGTGAATAACATATTTCTTCCCATAATTTTGTTATCAACACTTCAGGCTTTCAGGACTTCAGTTCTGCAATATGGCAGCATGTTGTTGTTTGATGTGTGTCATGGCGGCCTTAGCAACAATAATGACGCCCCCTGCAGATAGTCCTATGTGAAAATGTCAGTCCAGGATTCTCACTTATGTGACAGAGTATGCGCGTTTGAGCAGAGAACCTCTTCACTTGCTCCACAGATAAGTAATAGTAATGTTCACATTAAAAGGAGAAAGCGCAGAACAGATCGCACCAAAAAAATAATGCTGGTTAATGTAACAGTAAAAATAGCACACAAAAGTGGATGTGCCATTAAGAAATAATGAAAACAGAAGAGAATTTAGTTTTCTGTGGCAATTTATACGCTGAAAGTGACCTATGGGACAACAGTTCAACAAACAGGTAAAGGGGGTATTTGGAGGATGCCATGGTGGAAATGAAGCTAGTCTGGCTTAACGATGAAAGAATTACCAGGATGGCCCATCAACCAGATGAAGAAGACAGCGTGCTTGACTTGGCTTTAGTTTCCCCCTCAGTCCACACTGTAGTGGGTCTTCTGAGCCGATAACATGGACCAGCTATCACATTAAAGCACAATCTTTCTCTGGAAAAGTGCAACAGATATCCATCAAATTAGATGTGGGGAGATGTGGCACAGGGCTCCTCTCCACTGTCTCCTATCCTCTTCAACATTTACACAGTCAAGATCACAGGAGAACAACTGAGTGGCAGAGGAAGAACTTTATCATATGCGGATAACATCCTTGTGTACCGGCAGGGCAGGAACAGAGCTGACATTGTTTCGGATCTACAACAGGAATTCGATCGCAAATCATCCTGGTGCAACACCTGAAGGGTAACAATTAATCAATCAAAAGTCACAGTCACCTGGTTCTCATTAAATAATTACCTTTTCAAAACACCAATCCCCCGTGTGGGTTTCGGGGCCCCTTTGTGGGAAAAACAAGAATGGACCCACTGCCTCCTCAAAAGCATGTCGTAAGAGTCGACTAATTGGGGAGCTTCCTTTGAAGTCAGAGTGCATCTGCCGGACAGGCAAGGAACCAACAGTCTGTATTCAAGAGAATTAGATCTGTAAAACTGATGCACACGCAACACTCAGGTTCTGGAGCAGGACTGCAGTTCAGTAGTGGATGAGCAACCAGAACTTTCCGCCAGAGTGTACAGCTGGTGAATGCAAAGAAGAAGAAGAAGAAAACACCAATGCCAATATTAAAACTCTGGCACTGACATGGAGAGATCTGATTTCATGAAATATCTAGGTATAATATTTTACAGATGATAAGCATTTAAAAGACACATAGATCACATTATAACCAAAGCCAAGAAAGGTCTCTCTGCAATAAAAGTTATGGGAGCTGCAAACTCTGAGCAGCGGCTACTTGTAATTTTATATAAGGCATTAGTTCTCTCCCCTATTAAATATGCATTGGCCAACATGACACAGATAAACAGACTGAAAAAATTGAAAACAAGGCAATGCATATTATTCTCGGATGCACTAGAGACACCTCCTGTAAATTTATGGGATACCTCTTGGATTTCCCCACTATGGAAAACAGAATCAAAGTGAAGGAAGACCCTCAATACCCAGAAAACCACAGAAAAATAAATTCCCTTCTGTTTTCATTATTTCTTAAAGTCACATCCACTTTTCTGTGCTATTTTTACTGTTACATTAACCAGCATTATTTTTTCGGTGCAATCTGTTCTGCGCTTTCTCCTTTTAATGAATAAGAAAGAATAGACTTAAATGAGACAAATCCTGGATGGGTCAGGCTGAGGACGTCATCAAGCATGTTTGCCGCCTTACTGACATTAATTCTGGAACTGAATGGATACCCACGCCTCCTGCTCCAAACATGAACATTACAGTCCACATCACACTTGATGGAATCTGTAGAGAGCAGATTCCTGGCATTGTGGACACTTTAGTCAGAACACAGGTATTTCATTAACATTTACTCCTGCGTGCCCAGGTGTGTAGATTCAGATTATGGAGGTCAACTGCGACTTCCGAATAATGGTCCCAAATCTTCGAGGCCAAAAATATACAAGGCCTCAGTCACATGTCAATTGCAGACTTCTGGAGAGTTAAATTGCAAACTTCTGGCGACTTCCGCCACCGCCGAATTGCGGACTTTCGGGGACTATACCGCCACGAGAGTATCTCCCACGCGAGGCGTGGATTGGGGCTAAACTAGATGGCTGGGACTCACGAGCAGCAGCTACTGCATCTCCTGCAACTTTCTTAATTTTATTTGCTCGTGAGTCCCAGCCTAGTTTAGCTCCAATCCACACTACTCGTAGCGGCGTGGAAGATACTCTCGGCGGTGGCGGTATAGTCCCTGGGAGTCCGAAATTCGGCGGTGGCGGTACAGTACTCGGAAGTCCGCAACTGACATGTGACTGAGGCCCTGTTAGGGTATATTTTCGGCCTCGATAATTTGGGACCGTTATTCGGAAGATAGCCCCGAAAGCTTTCTATAGGTACTTTAGTAAAGTAAAGACTTACTAAAGACTCTTTACAGTTTCAGCCTTAGTTAAAATTGAAGACGTTCACTGTTTTTATAACACACCTGCAATGCCATAATACTGTGATGAAACGCAAGCTAGCCGATGAGGAAAATATGGAGAAAATTTAACAGAGTAGCCATGTCTTGATTTGGTTCTGAATGTTAAATTCATGCGAACAGAGAAGAGAAACAGACTTGATCTGTTGAGTTTAACCTTTCAACTATGGTGTTTAGCGAGAATTAGGTCCCCTTTACTTCCGGTGTTTTCCCAGTTAAAGGCCCCGAAAAGAAACTGTACGGAATTCATCCGAAACAGTTCACCAAGCAACAGGTGTTTCGTCCTTTTTAGGACGAATTTTTTGTATTATTTGAAGCCCCACACTGGCTTTTGCCAGGGGCCGCAATATAGGCAGGCCATAAATATGGCCAATTGCCTGAACACGGTTTCTGGGACCTCTCCACGGCGATCCTCATCCACATGGTGGCACTTTGTGTCATTGGGTGTTTATCGCTTGTGTGATGTCCTGGTGGGGTAGAAAGTCAGTCAGTCAGTCAACTGTACGGAAATCAAATTAACCGACTATCGATGGCCCCGTTGTAACCATCCGGGGCTCCAGTATAACCCTGCTGCTGAGCAAGTTCTTCGATTTCTGCTTCAGAGAATTCTCATCTAAATGGTAACACTTTATACTTTGCGTCACTGGTATTAATCGCCGAGTGTCCGGTCCTAGTGGAGATTTTTAAAGTTTTAATGTTTTGAACATGATTTGATTTGATCAAGAACCGACATCACAGCACTTGGGTCATTCTCATAAGTGCTCTGTTCCCATCTTCAGGAGCCAGCAAAGAGTTCCGATACTAATGGTGCCAGTAGCATTCGGATTAAACGTTCGTCTTGCTTTTCCTCTGAGCCTCGAGCATCTGCCAGAACCTCTCGTCACTCCCCCTTGCATCTATCTCACCAGACTGCAGTGATCCATCAACTCCTCCGAACTGTACACGCTCTCCCACAAGGCACTAACCACGTCTGCCTTAACATGTATAAGTTTTCCACCAAGTTGTGCAGAGCCAGCCCGTGAAAAAATCCAGACAATACTCCTCACCCGTGTCCTCCGCAGCGAAGCATTCCACTCTGCACGAAGCATACGTGTTCTGATCTTCCTCGGCATGCTTTCTGAGTCGGTTACAATCACGATGTATATGTGTGTCGTGTTCTCTTGCCAGCAGAAAGCTGCAGTGGCCGCCTCCACCCTTAAGCTGGATGTTGTGGTATCATAAGCAAGGCTCTCCTGCACCAAACGTCGACCATTAACTTTTGCTAAGAAGCCCCAAACACTTCTTTTGCCCCTTGACACTGAACCATCTGTGTAAATGATCAAATCCTCTGAGCGAGCATTATCTTGAATTAATTGCTGAATTTCCACCTACGTGGCACCTGCTGGCCAGTCTCTGCAATCCCGGCTCAGAGTGATTATGACTCTACACAAGCCTGACTGTTCAGGTGGCACTTTGACCCACTCCTCTCCTCTCCTCTCCTCTTGTTCTCAAGGATGCAAACCTGTCTGATTGTGTCTTCTGCCTGAGCCATCCATGAATTCCCTCTTATCAGTCGCTGACCCTTAACTGCACCCAGAGCTTCATGCAAAGGGTGGTCTGTGTCTGCAGCTACCCTGAGATATGACTTCGCCTGCAGCACCGTGTGCCTACCTGCAACCGTCGGCAAACCAAGGATGTATCGCATACACACCACTGGGGCGTCTCTGGTGCAACCCAGAATGATCCGCATTGCTGAGTTCTGTATGCGCTCTAGTTTGTCCATCTAACTCTTTGAAACAGTAATCAGTCCCAGGCCATAATCAACCACTGACAGGATCAGCTGCTGATATAGTGTGAAAAGCATTCTCTGCTCTATGTCAATTGCAGCCATAGTCTTAAGTGCACTAAGTCCTTTTTTGGTCATCTCGTCACAACACTCTCCACATGGTCCTTAAAGGACAGGCTCCTGTCAAATGTAATTCCCAGATATTTCAGTTTGCTCTCTCTATTGAAGTTTCTAACATCTATCGTGAGACTTGGGACACTACAAAACAGACGCCTTTTCCGGGTGGACGACAGCCCTCATTGCTGTACTCCACTCAATCACTTTGTCTACTGTCGCTTGTAGCTCCCGGGCTGTTTGTTCCCTCTCTTCCCCCTGGCTATATGCAAGTATATTATCAGCAAAAGTCAGTATCCTTTCAACTCTTAGTGCTTCTAGGCTTGCAATCTTGCTCGTATTCACGTTAAAGGCGAGATGGCGGATCCCTGTGGCAGTCCTGAAGCCAAAATGCATGGTTCTGAGGTCCATGAGGCCAGTGGGAGAGCAACCCGACGTGAATACAGGACAGCTGCAACCCAATTCACCAGCCATGGACTGACCTTCTTCTCCTTCAGTGCAGTCATTAAGATGTATCTGACTCTGTTATAAGCATCCTCGAGATCCAGTCCTAACGCCATAGTTTCCTCTCTGTTTTGGAACCCTTCATAGATGTCAAAAGCAAAACTGGCCGCATTTGCCCATGTGTCCTTTCCTGGCCTGCAGCTTCCCAGAACTCTTAGGAGAAGCTTCCCCCTTTCCAAAAATTCTTGCAGCTTTACAGCAACTATCTTCTCCAAGACTTTCCCAAATGTGTTTTGTAAGGTGATGATTCTAAAGCCACTGAGCTTAGAATGATCTTTAAAAGGTTTTGGTTGTAGAATTAGATAGCTGTGCCCCCAGAAGGGGGAACGAGCTAAAGCCCCCAGAAGGGGAACGATCTAAAGACCCAGAAGGGGGACGAGCTAAAGACACATGAAGGGGGACGAGCTAATGACCCCAGAAGGGTGACGAGCTAATGACCCCAGAAGGGGGACGAGCTAAATCCCCAGAAGGGGGACGAGCTAAAGCCCCTAGAAGGGGACCGACTAAAGACCCCAGAAGGAGGAAGAGCTAAAGACCCCAGAAGGGGGACGAGCTAAAGAACCCAGAAGGGGGACGAGTTTAAGACCCACAGAAGGAGGACGAGTAAAAGACCCCAGAAGGGGACTAGCTAAAGACCCCAGAAGGGGGACGAGCTAAAGACCCCAGAAGGGGGACGAGTTAAAGACCCCAGAAGGGGGACGAGTTAAAGACCCCAGAAGGGGGAACGAGCTAAAGCCCCCAGAAGGGGGACGAGCTAAAAACCCCAGAAGGGGGACGAGCTAAAGCCCCCAGAAGGGGGGACAAGCTAAAAAACCCGGAAGGGGGACGAGCTAAAGACTCAAGAAGGGGGACGAGCTAAAGCCCTAGAAGGGGGGACGAGCTAAAGACCCCAGAAGGGGGACGAGCTAAAGACCCCAGAAGGGGGACGAGCTAAAGACCCCAGAAGGGGGACGAGCTAATGACCCCAGAAAGGGGACGAGCTAAATCCCCAGAAGGGGGACGAGCTAAAGCCCCTAGAAGGGGACCGACTAAAGACCCCAGAAGGAGGAAGAGCTAAAGACCCCAGAAGGGGGACGAGCTAAAGAACCCAGAAGGGGGACGTGTTTAAGACCCCAGAAGGAGGGCGAGTAAAAGACCCCAGAAGGGGGACGAGCTAAAGACCCCAGAAGGGGGACGAGCTAAAGACCCCAGAAGGGGGACGAGTTAAAGACCCCAGAAGGGGGACGAGTTAAAGACCCCAGAAGGGAGAACGATCTAAAGCCCCCAGAAGGGGGACGAGCTAAAGACCCCAGAAGGGGGAACGAGCTAAAGCCCCCAGAAGAGGGACGAGCTAAAGCCCCCAGAAAGGGGGACAAGCTAAAAACCCCAGAAGGGGGACGAGCTAAAGACCCAAGAAGGGGGACGAGCTAAAGCCTCCAGAAGGGGAACGAGCTCAAGCCCCCAGAAGGGGGGACGAGCTAAAGACCCCAGAAGGGGGACGAGCTAAAGACCCCAGAAGGGTGACGAGCTAAAGCCCACAGAAGGGGGACGAGCTAAAAACCCCAGAAGGGGGATGATTTAAAGACCCCAGAAGGAGGACGAGCTAAAGACCCCAGAAGGGGGACGAGCTTATGACCCCAGAAAGGGGACGAGCTAAAGACCCCAGAAGGGGGATGAGGTAAAGACCCATGAAGAGGGACAAGCTAAAGACCCCAGAAGGGGGACGAGCTAAAGCGCCCAGAAGGGGGACGAGCTAAAGCTCCCAGAAGGGGGACGAGCTCAAGTCCCAGAAGGGAAGATCTAAAGAACCCAGAACGGGAACGAGCTAAAGACCCCAGAAGGGGGACTAGCTAGAGACCCACATAAGGGGGATGAGATAAAGACCCCAGAAGGGGGACGAGCTAAAGACCCCAGAAGGGGGACGACATGAAGACCCCAGAAGGGGAACGAGTTAAAGACCCCAGATGGGGGACGAGCTAAAGCCCCAAAAGGGGGACGAGCTTAAGACCCCCCAGAAGGGGGACGAGCTAAAGACCCCAGAAGGGGGACGAGCTAAAGACCCCAGAAGGGGGACGAGCTAAAGACCCCAGAAGGGGGACGAGCTAAAGACCCCAGATGGGGGACGAGCTAAAGACCCGAGAAAGGGAACGAGCTTAAGACCCCAGAAGGGGGGTGAGTTAAAGACCACAGAAGCTGGACGAGCTAAAATCCCCAGAACGGGGAAAAGCTAAAGACCCCAAAAGGGGAACGAGATAAATACCACAGAAGGGGGACGAGCTAAAGACCCCAGAAGGAGGACGAGTTAAAGACCCCAGAAGGGGGACGAGCTAAAGCCCCCAGAAGGGGGGAAGATCTAAAGACCCCAGAAGGGGGACTAGCTAAAGACACCTAGAAGGGGGACGAGAAAAAGACCCCAGAAGGGGGACGAGCTAAAGACCCCAGAAGGGGAATGAGCTCAAGACCCCAGGAGGGGGACGAGCTAAAGACCCCAGAAGGGGGACGAGAAAAAGACCCTAGAAGGGGGACGAGCTAAAACCCCAGAAGGGGGAGGAGCTAAAGACCCCTGAAGGGGGATGAGCTAAAGACCCCAGAAGGGGACGAGCTAAAGATCCTAGAGGGTGACGAGCTAAAAACTCCGTGTCAGAAGCCACAGTAACACTGTCTCATGTATCTCCGTGTCAGGAGCCACACGGCACTGTTCCATGTATTCCCGTGTCAGGAGCCACAGTAACGCTGTCTCGTGTATTTTTGTGTCAGGAGCCACACGGCAATGTTTCACATATCCCTGTGCCAGGAGCCAAAGTAACGCTGTCTCATGTATCTCCGTGACAGGAGCCACACGGCATTGTTCCATGTATCCCCGTGTTAGGAGTCGCAGTAACGCTGTCTCATGTATCAATGTGTAAGAAGCCACAGTAACACTGTCCCATGTATCTCCATGCCAGGAGCCTTTGGACACTGTTCCATGTATCCCTGTGTCAGGAGCCACAAGGCACTGTTCCATGCATCTTTGTGTCAAGAGCCACAATAACGCTTTCTCATGTATCTCCGTGTCAGAAGCCACAGTAACACTGTCTCATGTATCTCCGTGCCAGGAGTCACAATAACGCTGTCTCATGTATCCCCGTGCCACGAGCAACAGTAACGCTGTCTCGTGTATTTCTGTGTCAGGAGCCACACGGCCTTGTTCCATGCACCCCCGTGCCAGTAGCCAAAGTAACGCTGTCTCACGTATATTCGTTCCAGGAGCCAGAACTTAGGTACGTATCTGTCTCGGCGTCATTTATTTACACGATTATCTCCCTCGCTGATACTATGAATTACAGCTGATACAGCTGGAATTGGGCTTTACAATAACAAATACAAAAATGCGAGCAGTAGGCTAGCGTGATACGACCCGCATCCCTATCGATTTTTGGCTCACCCTCCCTCTTTATCCTTGGTAAAAGATGGCGGCCATCTGACTGTACAAGTGCTTGGTTTTCTCCGGGAGGGTTAACCCTCCCTCTTTATCCTTAGTAAATAGGGATAGGGAAACCATGAATCTATTTTCATATCCCCTAAACTGTTTCGTTCTATAACATGTATATTCCCCGCTAAAAAACCATCCCTAATTTTTTTTTTCTCTTACAGAACCCATAAACCAGCACTAACCCTATTATTCGCCCTGTCGCCCCGGGTCCCTGTCGCATGACAGCATCCACACATCTGCCACAGCAGGAGGGTCTATAAGCTGACCACCCTAAACTCGTCATCGTAACTATGTATTAGAATAGGCCAAGCATAGTTAGATAGTCGTTTGTTGTGGGGGAGTCCTGATAGGAAAAATCCATATAAAACCCTTTGATAATGACTCTTTTAGGCTTTGAGTGTCGAATTGAATGTTAGGACACATTTTCTGCGCCTATTCTAAATAAATTGTCTGACCACTGCACTGCATTAGTGAGCGCGATTCGTACGCTAACTGCTGTTGTTAGGGGACGTGTTTGTGTGCGTCACTTCTCTATAGTCCGGTCTTGGAGGCAGGCGTTTTTCCTTGTGTCTCGCCGATTGACCGTTATACAGACAAGATTCCTTGTTCTCTTTTTTTGTTATCATGGGTGAGTTTTCTTAAGGACTTTTTAATTGAATATTTGCGTTCATAGTGTCTGTGATGTAGGTAAGTAAGATCAGCAGCTGGATAATGCGAATCTGTTTTCCTACGATTCTTGCCAAGGAAGGTGGCGAAAGGAGCTCCGGATCGGAATGCACTTTCGGCTGACATTTCTCACAGAATGCTTTGAAATGGCCTTTTAAACCTTTTCATTTCAATCAATCTACATATCTGGAGTGGGTTTGTAGTATTGATAACTTTGTATTGTTAATTATTTGCTAGTATTCGGTATCAGAACTTGGTAAGTCTCTGAATTGTTTTGAACGACAAGAAGCTTATGGGCAGACATGACGTCATGTCCGCTGTTGCTAGGTGATTTCGTAACCACAACAAGCTTCGACTGTCGTATTGTTTTCATAACATATTTCAGTAGGTCTTGGTTTGGACTTCATCGCCGATCCCTTATTTTCTACGTTAGAAGGAACGGTAAATAATGGAGATCTGTCTAACCTTTGCTACAGAACTGTATCCAGGAACTCTTCGAGTTAATGATCTGGTGCTCACTCTAGGAAACTAAATGGATTCTAAGATAGAGGTGACCAACCTTCATGGTTGGGAATGACCTCAAGTTTATCTGAGCATGAGGAGATGGTAAGGATGTTGATTGACCAGGTGCATTAGATACGGTTCGCTCATGGGTGTTGCTTTGTGTTTTTCAGGTTATGAAGATCCAACAATTGTCAGTGTCGGGTAGACTGGTTCCTTCTGCCACTACCCATTAAGCAATTTACATGTGGTGAATTGTGGTCCTGAACGTGTGGACGGTACTTGAGTCGTCGTCTTCCGAGCTCAAGGTGATTGTCCTCGATCAACGCCAGAAACTGCTCCTTCTGGGGAAATAATGTTGGAAAGTCTGGCGACGTGAAGATCTATTCCGGCATCCAGAGAAGCAGCGTTGTTTCTGAGAAGTCCTATCGTAAAGTACGGCAGCCGGAAACTTCGCTCCAGCATCCAGAGGAGATATAAGATCTAAACAGATAAGTCAAAGTGACACTGTATGACGGCTTAAATCTAAGTGGACCTTTCCAATCCATCAGATTCCTCAGCCATGATGATACTGGACAGAAACGTAGAGTAGGAGGAAGACTCTCGCACTAACTTTGTTCTTGAAAGTATTCAATATTCTTTCAGTTAATTCTTCAAGTTATTTTTCTTCAGCTTGGTTACAGGGAACTTAATACACTGAATTTCGAGTTCATTCGCCTTCTAGTCCTTAGGAGAGTTTTGTCTAATTGGAGTTCATTGTGGCATTTATAAACAAAATCTTGTCTTATCGTATTCACTGTTGATTATTTGTTCGACTGGACTTGTTTTGTTCCAGTCTGGGGGCAATCTGTGATGAGGACGTCTGGCCGAGAGGTACCCAAGTGTTCATAATAACCCTGTGGAGTCAGAGCTCGTGTCACCTCATCCCTGAGACAGGTTGAATGGAAAGTTTGAACCGAGGGTTAGGCCTCTAGACGAACGAGAGCCGCCATTCAAATCTCTCCTGTCTCAGAGCACCTGAGGAATTTGTAAAAATATCCTGTAAGTAAGGTGCGCGACAAAACTGCCATACGACAGTTACTATCGTAAAATGTGGTCTCATGTCCGGGATCCTTGTTCATTGTAATTGTATTTATCAACAGTGAATTAGAGTGTTCAGTAGTTGTGCTGGACACTTGACCAGCTGATTGTCATATTGATAAGCTGTCTGGTAGAATTAGTGACTACTTTGAATATATTCCTTATAATCTTCCTGGGAAGAAATAAGAGTTAGTTTCAGTAGTCTTTGACAAGCGGTTCTTCCTGTTTTCACATTGTAGGATTTTATTAGTCCTAGTGATAGGAGGATTGTCTTTCTGACGTAGTGAAAATTGTTCTTCTGGTTTGGGTATAGTAGTTTTGGTTACATCACCACTGGCGTTTTGTGTCTAACATTTACTATTATCGTAAATTGTTGCATATTTGTTGGATCTTCTTTTTTTAACTATCTTTACAGCTCAACATGGCGCAGTCCAGAATTTCTATTCCAGAGCTGAAAGAAATGGCTGTCCAGATGGGACTGGAAGGAAGGGAGTTGACCGATTGGATTAAGACCACAGAAAGAGAAATGAGAATGGAAGCTCGTGAGTCTGAACGGCTCAAACTTGAGGCTGAAAAGGAATCCGAGAGGCTCAGGATCGAATCCGAGAGACTCCAGGAAACTGAGAGACTCAGGATCGAATCCGAGAGACTCCAGGAAACCGAGAGGCTCAAGTTGGAGTCCGAAAGACTCAGAATCGAAGCCGAGATAAAGATGAAGGAGCTGGAAATTCAGGCACAAAGAGATAGCCAGATTTCTAGATCTCAGTCTTCAGAAATGGAGACTGTGTCTACTCACTGCATCTCGACACCTGCCATGAATTTTCCTATGCCTGCCTTTGATGCGAAGCTGGAAACGATTGAGCAGTATATCGATAAATTTGTTAAACTTGCAACTATCTATAATCTTGAGAAAGATAGATATACATTAAAACTGGCACAGGGATTGAGAGGAGAGGCATATGAAATTTTTCAGCGGATGCCCACTGGCTCCGATACTGACTTTGAAGCCCTGTGCCAGGCTTTATTGAAAAGGTTCGAGTTGAATGCTGCTAGTTACAGGCATAAGTTTAGAAATGAAAGGAAAATGATTGGGGAAACTTATCCGCAGTTTGCAGATAGATTAAAAAGTTATATGAGTAAATGGCGTGAAATGGCTGGCTATGAAGCTTCCTTCGAAGATCTGCAAGAATTGTTCCTAACCGAACAAGTAAAGGACACTCTACCGAAGTCAATGCAAACTTTTCTCACCGAGAACGGTGCAGAAAAATTGACTGACATTTTGGTTCATGCCGAACGGTACGAGTTAGCCCATAAGGATGATAGTTCGGGGAAAGCCAAGCCACATAATAATCATAATAGGAATAATCAGAACGGTCAGAAAACTCCAACTCCAGGTTCCCCTAAAAAGAGCCCATCCCATGTAAAACACCAGAATCCTTCTAAATTTGGCAGTTCGCAACAGAAACAGTTGTACAATAGTTCTAGAAAACCCTACTGTAGGAATTGCAATAATAATTCCCACCACACTAATGATTGTAAGGTGAAGTCAGCAGGGGGGACTCAATTGTCAGCTATGTTGACGACTGTGGGTTCGTCTGCCGCAGAGAAATTATATAACCGTTCCAATAGGCCACCTGTGGTAGAGAAGGTCTGGGCTAATAAAAAGAGAATTTCTTGTTTATATGATTCGGGGTTGTCCTATTCCGCGGTCTGTTCCCCTGAAATCGTTAGAGCTGATCAGTATACAGGCGAATTTATAGAGCTCAGATGTGCAACTCTTGATGCTCGACCCATGAACTTGCCCGTAGCTAAGATAGAGGTCAAGTCTAGATACGTTACTGGAGAGATTGAGGCGGCCGTTTTGAAACGGAGTACGTTCCCTCTTATTTTAGGAGCTCGTTATGTCTATTTAGCGAATGCCCCTACACCTTCAGAACAGCTTGCGGCGATGACCACCCGTGCACAACATAAATGTGCCACGGAAGATCAAAGTCACGTAAATCCCTTACCTGACGAGATCAAGGTAGCCCAAGAGTCTGACCCTACCCTTAGGGCTTGTTTCAAAAAATTACCTGTCTGTCACACTCCGCCGAGAAGAAATGATTACTTTATGAAAGGTAAGTTGCTTTTTCGCGTTGGGGGTGACCAATATACTGAGCATAGTCAGCTGGTCGTGCCACGACCATATCGGCAACAAATTCTCCAAATGGGTCACACGATCGCGTATAGTGCCCATATGGGAATAAATGCCACGACTCAACGTATTTCATGTCATTACTTTTGGCCGGGTATGACAACGGACATAATACGTTTTGTCAAATCTTGTCCGGAGTGCCAAAGAGTCGCCCCGAAAGGCAAGATTGCACCAGTTCGACTGGGAGAAACTCCCATAATGTCCACTCCCTTCGAGAGAGTGGCTGTCGACTTGGTGGGACCCCTTCCCCTCACGAAAAAGAAGAATGCCTATATCTTAACCCTGGTAGATAGTTGCAGTGCCTGGGGTGAGGCTGTACCGCTTCGTAAGATAGATAGTCAGAGTGTGGCTGAAGCTCTGATTGGCATCTTTACTCGTGTAGGATTTCCCACACAAATCTTGACTGACAACGGATCGCAGTTCAAGGGGAAATCGATGGAGGAGGTGTTTCAAATTCTTAAATCTCATCATATATGCACTAGTCCATATCGACCCCAAACGAATGGCCAAAATGAGCGATTCAACGGGACGTTGATTTCACTGCTGAGGAGGTTATCCCAAGAGAAACCGGAGAAGTGGGACGAATACGTGGCTGCAGCACTATTCGCTTATCGCGAAGTCCCTAATGCTTCCACCGGCTTTTCACCAGCAACGTTGGTTTTTGGGAGGCCCATTTCTGGTCCTTTGGCCATACTCAGAAAAACGTGGACGGACGAAAACGCAGATGAGACCTTGAGGACCACGTCACAGTACGTGCAAGAACTCAAAGAAAAATTGAAGTTAGGTTGGGACCTAGCTAATAAGAATTTGAATCGTGCTCGTCAACGTTACGCAGCACACTTCAACAAAAAGACGAAGGAACGTAGTCTTGATGTTGGAGATAAAGTTCTGTTACTTTTGCCAACGGGGAGATCCAAGATTGATTTAGCTTGGGCAGGCCCTTATTCCGTGTTGGAAAAAGTCTCCAGAATGCACTACAAGATAAGTGTGAAGGGTAAGTCGAAGGTTTACCATATTAATCTTCTCAGAAAGTATAATGAGAGAGAGGTAAATGGACCAGAGACTCTGTTAGCACTGTCTGTAGCGAAGGAGGTGGAAGGAGGAGAAACCATTGCGGTAGAAGATCCTCTCCATCCCAGGGAAACATACAAGGATGTAGAGATTAACCCTACTCTCCATTGTCCCTAATTGAACGGCTCGCACGTCTCTTGTCAGAATGTTCTTCTGTTTTGACAGAGAAGCCTGGGCGTCCTTCGGTGATCGAACACGATACGAAGTTGGTGAATGACGAACCCATTCGCCAGCGCCCGCGTCAAAACCCCCCTTCTAAAGAAGAATCTGTGAGAGGGAAGGTTGACGGCTTGTCGAAGGAAGGAGTGATTTCGTCCTCAGAATCCTCTTCCAGTGCGAACGTCGTTTCATCGAGGAAACGGTCGGGAGAACACCGTTAAATCTCCAGAACGGGGTTATTCATTCGGCTAATCCGGTAACAGATTTGGAGGCAATGTTATTGCGTGGAAAAGTTAATGCTATCTAGATGCCTAAGTCAAGTAAGTTCGTCCTTTGACGCATTGCAATAAAGGTATTTTATTTTATATTTCTTATTCAGATCTCGAAAGAGCCTTGTTTCGTTCCTGGTGGGAGACTCCGCATAGCGCAGCCAATCCCTATCTGAATTAATTTTGCCTTCTATTATGAAGGATTGTTGAGTCTTGTGGTAACAAATATTATATTAGTTTACCGACTTCAACTTTTTGATATATAAAATAGTCTCGAATATTCGGATCTCACATTAGCAGAAGCAGGTACCTTGAGAGGAGGCTCTGCTTGCTAGTCGGTAATCCTACCTGACTGAATATATTTCGGTTCTCCAGTGAGCTTGGTCGCGTTTCTGGCTAGGGATTTGTGATTGACTTAAAGTCTTCCTTAACCGAATGAGATGTTCTAGATGCATAGTTCGGTGACTGAATTCCCACAATCTATTTGATGAAGTACATGTAAGTTCCTCCAAGTTGCCATTTTGGTTGAAGAATCTCTGTTTGCTGTGAAACATCACTTGGACTTAACGTCCACTAAAACACATTTTTATACACAAACATTTTTATACGTGTATATTGTGAGTTTCACGGGGCAGACTGACCATCAACCTTTGATGTTCCTGGCTTCATCTGCCCTCTTGAACCCAAGGTTGATGAGATGGTCGTAGCTGCTGCAACCTTATTCGTTCACAGTGGAATATCTTCCCAGTGGACAGAATGTGGGAGCAGACTTTTTGAGTCGCCACCCTTCGTCTGCTGACGTGCTGACTGAGGATGGGGACAATGTTGTGGAACCTATACCTGGTGATGGTTAGATGTGTGATGCTGTCGTTCGATTCGCGTGACGCTCATCTCCTTTTGGGGGAGCTCTGTCGCATGACAGCATCCACACAGCTGCCACAGCAGGAGGGTCTATAAGCTGACCACCCTAAACTCGTCATCGTAATTATGTATTAGAATAGGCCAAGCATAGTTAGATAGTCGTTTGTTGTGGGGGAGTCCTGATAGGAAAAATCCATATAAAACCCTTTGATAATGACTCTTTTAGGCTTTGAGTGTCGAATTGAATGTTAGGACACATTTTCTGCGCCTATTCTAAATAAATTGTCTGACCACTGCACTGCATTAGTGAGCGCGATTCGTACGCTAACTGCTGTTGTTAGGGGACGTGTTTGTGTGCGTCACTTCTCTATAGTCCGGTCTTGGAGGCAGGCGTTTTTCCTTGTGTCTCGCCGATTGACCGTTATACAGACAAGATTCCTTGTTCTCTTTTTTTGTTATCATGGGTGAGTTTTCTTAAGGACTTTTTAATTGAATATTTGCGTTCATAGTGTCTGTGATGTAGGTAAGTAAGATCAGCAGCTGGATAATGCGAATCTGTTTTCCTACGATTCTTGCCAAGGAAGGTGGCGAAAGGAGCTCCGGATCGGAATGCACTTTCGGCTGACATTTCTCACAGAATGCTTTGAAATGGCCTTTTAAACCTTTTCATTTCAATCAATCTACATATCTGGAGTGGGTTTGTAGTATTGATAACTTTGTATTGTTAATTATTTGCTAGTATTCGGTATCAGAACTTGGTAAGTCTCTGAATTGTTTTGAACGACAAGAAGCTTATGGGCAGACATGACGTCATGTCCGCTGTTGCTAGGTGATTTCGTAACCACAACAAGCTTCGACTGTCGTATTGTTTTCATAACATATTTCAGTAGGTCTTGGTTTGGACTTCATCGCCGATCCCTTATTTTCTACGTTAGAAGGAACGGTAAATAATGGAGATCTGTCTAACCTTTGCTACAGAACTGTATCCAGGAACTCTTCGAGTTAATGATCTGGTGCTCACTCTAGGAAACTAAATGGATTCTAAGATAGAGGTGACCAACCTTCATGGTTGGGAATGACCTCAAGTTTATCTGAGCATGAGGAGATGGTAAGGATGTTGATTGACCAGGTGCATTAGATACGGTTCGCTCATGGGTGTTGCTTTGTGTTTTTCAGGTTATGAAGATCCAACAATTGTCAGTGTCGGGTAGACTGGTTCCTTCTGCCACTACCCATTAAGCAATTTACATGTGGTGAATTGTGGTCCTGAACGTGTGGACGGTACTTGAGTCGTCGTCTTCCGAGCTCAAGGTGATTGTCCTCGATCAACGCCATAAACTTGCTCTTCTGGGGAAATAATGTTGGAAAGTCTGGCGACGTGAAGATCTATTCCGGCATCCAGAGAAGCAGCGTTGTTTCTGAGAAGTCATATCGTAAAGTACGGCAGCCGGAAACTTCGCTCCAGCATCCAGAGGAGATATAAGATCTAAACAGATAAGTCAAAGTGACACTGTATGACGGCTTAAATCTAAGTGGACCTTTCCAATCCATCAGATTCCTCAGCCATGATGATACTGGACAGAAACGTAGAGTAGGAGGAAGACTCTCGCACTAACTTTGTTCTTGAAAGTATTCAATATTCTTTCAGTTAATTCTTCAAGTTATTTTTCTTCAGCTTGGTTACAGGGAACTTAATACACTGAATTTCGAGTTCATTCGCCTTCTAGTCCTTAGGAGAGTTTTGTCTAATTGGAGTTCATTGTGGCATTTATAAACAAAATCTTGTCTTATCGTATTCACTGTTGATTATTTGTTCGACTGGACTTGTTTTGTTCCAGTCTGGGGGCAATCTGTGATGAGGACGTCTGGCCGAGAGGTACCCAAGTGTTCATAATAACCCTGTGGAGTCAGAGCTCGTGTCACCTCATCCCTGAGACAGGTTGAATGGAAAGTTTGAACCGAGGGTTAGGCCTCTAGACGAACGAGAGCCGCCATTCAAATCTCTCCTGTCTCAGAGCACCTGAGGGATTTGTAAAAAAATCCTGTAAGTAAGGTGCGCGACAAAACTGCCATACGACAGTCCCCTGCTCCGCCCACCCCACTGCTCACCGAGATATCGCTCCTGACATCACCATTTATATAACCCCATCGATAAACGATTCGCCGGCCACCTGTCGCCTGCTGCTTTAAAGACAATAATTCGCCTGCAAAGTATCGATTTGCCCACCCGCGCAATAATACTAAAGAAATTTCAATTTGTTGGATGGCCACCCCTGAAATACATTAGCATAAAGCAATAAAAAACAATACATATAATGCGCCCTCATACACAACAAAGGGTTTGAACCTCACACATTCACATTATGAGATGCAACCACTGAGTCTGCTTGAAATAATTGCTTGAAGTAATTGTCGGAAGTTGTCTCGACTGCCCCCGAAGAATTACCACTGACCCCTACTGACCAATCAGAACCTTCGAATACTTATTTATAAAGTCAGATAGTCTGCCAATTATGCCCGTTCTTATCGGCCCTCACCAGTATGACAAGACACCCACCTTTCTGTCGTACATTCTCATTTTTACTACAGCTCAAACAATCTCAAAACGGTAGATTTTCGCTACCCTGACACAGATGATGATAGTGATACATGAGACATTGTTACTGTGTCTTCTGACACGGGGATACATGAGACAGCGTTACTGTGGCTCCTAACACGGGGATACATGAGACAGTGTTACTGTGGTGCCTGACATGGGGATATATGAGACAGTGTTACTGTGGCTCCTAACACGGGGATACATGAGACAGTGTTACTGTGGTGCCTGACATGGGGATATATGAGACAGTGTTACTGTGGCTCCTAACACGGGGATACATGAGACAGTGTTACTGTGGTGCCTGACATGGGGATATATGAGACAGTGTTACTGTGGCTCCTAACACGGGGATACATGAGACAGTGTTACTGTGGTGCCTGACATGGGGATATATGAGACAGTGTTACTGTGGCTCCTAACACGGGGATACATGAGACAGTGTTACTGTGGTGCCTGACACGGGGATACATGAGACAGCGTTACTGTGGTGCCTGACACGGGGATACATGAGACAGCGTTACTGTGGTGCCTGACATGGGGATATATGAGACAGTGTTACTGTGGTGCCTGACATGGGGATATATGAGACAGTGTTACTGTGGCTCCTAACACGGGGATACATGAGACAGTGTTACTGTGGTGCCTGACACGGGGATACATGAGACAGCGTTACTGTGGTGCCTGACATGGGGATACATGAGACAGTGTTACTGTGGTGCCTGACATGGGGATATACGAGACAGTGTTACTGTGGTGCCTGACATGGGGATATATGAGACAGTGTTACTGTGGTGCCTGAAATGGGGATATATAAGACAGTGTTACTGTGGTGCCTGACATGGGGATATATGAGACAGTGTTACTGTGGCTCCTGACACGGGGATACATGAGACAGTGTTACTGTGGTGCCTGACATGGGGATATATGAGACAGTGTTACTGTGGTGCCTGACATGGGGATATATGAGACAGTGTTACTGTGGTGCCTGACATGGGGATACATGAGACAGTGTTACTGTGGCTCCTGACACGGGGATACATGAGACAGTGTTACTGTGGCTTTTGACACGGGGAAACATAAAGCAGTGCCGTGTGGCTGTGGCGGACATGTCCTTGTTATCTTTAAGCGATTTATAGAATCGAACTTCTTCGCTTCTGGTAGCAGCTGATTGTTTATGTCGATGGGCAAGCGTTTAGAAGAGAGCAGCTAGAATCTTTATTCTTTTTTGTTTTTGTCTGTGTGGACTTTGTGCATTTAGACGCCGCAACATTCAACGTCCCAATATGGCACGCATTAGTAGTAGGCTAGCGTGATACGACCCGCATCCCTATCGATTTTTGGCTCACCCCCCCTCTTTATCCTTAGTAAAAGATGGCGGCCATCTGACTGCACAAGTGATTGGTTTTCTTATGTATCCCCGTGTCAGGAGCCACAGTAACTCTGTCTCATGTATCCCCGTGTCAGGAGCCACAGTAACACTGTCTCATGTATCCCAGTGCCAGAAGCCAGAGTAACACTGTCTCATGTATCCCAGTGCCAGAAGCCAGAGTAACACTGTCTCATGTATCCCAGTGCCAGAAGCCAGAGTAACACTGTCTCATGTATCCCAGTGCCAGAAGCCAGAGTAACACTGTCTCATGTATCCCAGTGCCAGAAGCCAGAGTAACACTGTCTCATGTATCCCAGTGCCAGAAGCCAGAGTAACACTGTCTCATGTATCCCAGTGCCAGAAGCCAGAGTAACACTGTCTCATGTATCCCAGTGCCAAAAGCCAGAGTAACACTGTCTCATGTATCCCAGTGCCAGAAGCCAGAGTAACACTGTCTCATGTATCCCAGTGCCAGAAGCCAGAGTAACACTGTCTCATGTATCCCAGTGCCAGACGCCAGAGTAAAACTGTCTCATGTATCCCAGTGCCAGAAGCCAGAGTAACACTGTCTCATGTATCCCAGTGCCAGAAGCCAGAGTAACACTGTCTCATGTATCCCAGTGCCAGAAGCCAGAGTAACACTGTCTCATGTATATCCGTGCCAGGAGTCACGGTAACGATGTCTCAAGTATCCCCCTGCCAGGAGCCACAGTAACGCTGTCCCATGTATCTCCGTGTCAGGAGCCACAGTAACGCTGTCTCATGTATCTCCGTGCCAGGAGCCTTACGGCACTGTTCCATGTATCCCTGTGTCAGGAGCCACACGGCACTGTTCCATGTATCCCCGTGCCAGGAGAAACAGTAATGCTGCCTCATGTATCAACGTATCAGGAGCCACAGTAACGCTGTCTCATGTATCTCCGCGCCAGGAGCCTTACGGCACTGTTCCATGTATCCCTGTGTCAGGAGCCACACGGCACTGTTCCATGTATCCCTGTGTCAGGAGCCACACGGCACTGTTCCATGTATCCCCGTGCCAGGAGAAACAGTAATGCTGTCTCATGTATCAACGTGTCAGGAGCCACACGGCACTGTTCCATGTATCCCTGTGTCAGGAGCCACACGGCACTGTTTCATGTATCCCCGTGCCAGGAGAAACAGTAATGATGTCTAATGTATCCCCGTGACAGGAGCCACAGTAACGCTGTCTCATGTATCTCCGTGCCAGGAGCCTTACGGCACTGTTCCATGTATCCCTGTGTCAGGAGCCACACGGCACTGTTCCATGTATCCCCGTGCCAGGAGAAACAGTAATGCTGTCTCATGTATCAACGTGTCAGGAACCACACGGCACTGTTCCATGTATCCCCGTGCCAGGAGAAACAGTAATGCTGTCTCATGTATCCCCGTGTCAGGAGCCACAGTAACGCTGTCTCGTGTATCTCCGTGCCAGGAGCCTTACGGCACTGTTCCATGTATCCCTGTGTCAGGAGCCACACGGCACTGTTCCATGTATCCCCGTGCCAGGAGCCACAGTAACGCTGTCTCATGTATCCCCGTGCCAGGAGCCACAGTAACGCTGTCTCATGTATCCTCGTTCCAGGAGCCAGAACTGAGGTACGTATCTATCTCGGCGTCATTTATTTACACGATTATCTCCCTCGCTGATACTTAGACATTTCAAGATGTCAGGTATTTCTCATTTTCTTTGTTCAATTATTCATTACTCTACACTTATTTATGTTTTACGTTTCGCAGTCAAATCTTTATGTCGGACAAAAGAGAGCAACTCAAACAAAGAATATAAAATATAACAACAATATTATCATCAACAAAAAAACAACATTTAAAGTTTAATAAGTAATGCTTTGATTCTGTTTAATATATTATTGTGCGTAGTGATTAAGCTTTACAGATTTCATTGTAATGCCACAAATCTCACAGTAAATATGTTGAGATACACGAAATGATTTTACTGTTGTTGACGTGACATCTGCTGTTGATACCACTGTTGTTTCTACCTACTGTTACTTCTATTCTACAATAATTACTACAGCTACAGCTGCTAAACCAACAACATTAACAACAACTACTAGCAGTAGCACTCAATATGACAACAACAGAAACATCAAATACCAACTTTTTTACCACCACCTCCACTACTACTACTACTACTACTACTACTACTACTACTACTACTACTACTACTACTACTACTACTACTACTACTACTACTACTACTACTACTACTATTACTACTGCTGCTGCTGCTGCTACCTCTACTACTACTACTACTACTACTACTACTACTACTACTACTACTACTACTACTACTACTACTACTACTACTACTACTACTACTACTACTACTACCACTACTACTACTACTACTACTACTACTCATCCTCCTCCTCCTCTTAGGTTTTGTGTGAAAAGGTGCAACAAAACAAAAACCTCAAGAAAGGTTATTTTAAAGTTACAAATTTACTGTCCATGTGGGACACAATGTCCATAGATACATAAAAACACGTGAAAGGACAGCATAACTGGTTCAGTATTGTACTACATTGTAACTAAAAAACGTACCATATAATATAATCACATTTAATGATTGTCATCAACAAAGTGCATGAGGAAATAGATAGCATATAATAAAATTTGACTGATCAGGGGTGGTTCTTTTTAAGTCAGAGTGCGTCAGTCTGAGACGACGAACCAACTGAAAATATTTGTGAAAAAACCACACACAAAAAATTTAAAAATCATGCTTTGTTTTGGGTTTTGCAACGTCCCGTAAGGAGACGCAATAATGTATTTGAATATATTTTAAAAATAGAATATCGACAAAAGCAAAACCAATGCATAAGTTGTAAACTTTCTAAAACACTTTCAATAAGATGACGTAAAAAGCAGAGTTTTTTTGAGCTGTAAAGACAATTTTAATCCACGAAGTGAAAAATAACAGTATTTTTCAGGAAGAATCATTTCGTGGAACTGCAGAACCGGTTTTATAGACGAGTGACGGAACACATGTGCAGGAAAAAAGTTTTTTGGAAAAAAAAAAAATTTTTAAAGTTTGTTCCCACGGGGGGTTAACTGTAGAGGGTAGGGCATCAAAAAACTGTCTTTGGAAATATTCAAATAGTCCAGTCCCTTCGCAGTCGACTTTTCTTACCAATGATGAAAGTCCCGTGAATCAGATGGATGTTTTATATACACAGCCATTTGAAACCCTTCTGCTCCTTCTTCCCTTTCCCGTCTGATAAAAAAAAAGGGGGTTTTGGGGCCAATTACAAAAATTTTCAAGGGGAAATTTTTCAAACTAATGAGTCCCGAAAAAAGTAGGCTGGGAAAAAGATCTGATAAAGGGAAAAAAGGGGGGGAGCCCGGG